>CAJNSZ010000442.1:0-88250 GCA_905329745.1 Rotaria sp. Silwood2
AAAGGGTTTCTGACGCTATTTTTCTGTCGGTTTAGATTTCTAATAAGATTATCTGATAGGTAAAAGTCTACCATTTCAATCTACATAAGGCCGATTATTCTAGCTAGTTCTCTTCGAAAGTCACAAGACTTCTCCTGAGATCCTGGATTTCAGCGAAATGACATGTCATCTCTGTGAGAACCAGCTAGCAAGCGGTTATTCGTCATGCTGAGTCGAATGGTGGTATTTATTTTTAGGTTCAGACTAATCTTACACTGTTATATCAATAATTTCGTAGTATCTACTCCTTCGTTACTCGTACAACTTTGAAAAAACCATTCTCTAGAAAATGTAAATCGGCTCCAAAATCGATTTTGATTTCCGAGAGGGTTTCCAGTTTTGTAAAGCGTTTTCAAAAGCATCTTATTGGTTTCAGAGCTCTGGAAAACCTTTAGGTTTTCAGAAAAAACTGATATCAACGCCCGTCAGGTATTATAGAATACTTTTTCAGCATTCTGGAAAACCCAATTATTATATTCTCAAACCAATATTGCAAGAGAACCAGAGTGACAATCCAAAAGGGTAAGTGGAGATATCCCTTTGGTTTCCAAGGTATTTCTTCGGAAATCAAAATAGTTTCCGAAATTCTTCAATCAGAAAAAGGTATGATGGGAGGCCTAAATCGGTTTCTGAGTTTTTCATCCTGAAATTTGAAGTATTTCTAGATTCCAAATAACTTTTTAAGCATTCTAGAAAAAATTGTTAATAATCATCAACAAACTTCTCGAAGCAACACATTAGGGGTTCAAATTGTCTTTTCAGCTTCATTGTTGCTCATATCCTGAGGTTTTCAATCAAAGGGGAATATTCATAGGCTTAGTAAACTACTACACAAAAGTCTCCGGTCGGCTGGATCTCGGGTCCTATAATGGTTCCTTGGGCTGAAACTTTGCAGAAATACATTTCTTGGTGCACGCTGATCGTCAGCACAGACTGCAGTCCGAACGTCGTTGGATGTCATGAGATGTAAAATTTCCTCCGTTTGATTTTGCCACTTGTATCTTTGACAGAGACTACTGAGTTTTTCGCGATTTTGCTCATCAACGTGTAGCTAGCTACTGAGCCTTTAGGAACACAAAATATCCGTTGGTTTTGTTAAGTTCTAACAAAATGCCAATCATTTTACTTATGAACTCACTTTTCCAGAACTCTTATATTACTATTCTGGGTAACTTAACTGTTCGAAAATATAATATTTTCGAAGTCTCATTTTTCCAGACACTTCCTAGCTGCCATGCTTGTATCGTGCAAGTTTCAATCGTTTATATTGTAACGGTGAAAAAATGGCACATCTGTCCATGTGATTGCGAACAAGGCTCTTAATCGTCCTAATACAATAGCGAATTACTTGAAAGTTTCATCATGAAGAGAGTATCTTGTGAGCTTCTTTTCTGGATGAAAATATTCAATTTTATATGTGTGTCTTTGTCGTAACAATATAAAATTTACCCAGATCAGATTTTCTTATTGTCGGCGATAACTGATCGGTGTCTATATACGTAGATCTCATGCAATATAAATGTGTTTGGACTGCAGTTTGTGCCGATGATCAAGGTGCATCAACAAAGATATTTCTTCAACCTTTCAACCCACGGAATCGTATGGAAACCTAAGTGTAACGATAAATGAAAGGAAGCTGGTGATGACAGACAGGAAGGAATAGCTCACCGCTACCTTCGGTAATGATGTTTATTAGCTACTTTACATCTCCAGAATGTGTCTATTGCACATTCAATACAAGCTTATATAGGACAGAGAAACAGAGAGAGAGAAAGAGGAAAGAGGAAGAGCAGCGATCTGTGACGCATATATCGGCACATTAAGATTCAGGGAGACCGAAGACTTTTGTGGAGTACTGTATTATAATTCTTTTAACTGTCAGATATTCTGTTTTCACGTCAATATTTATTTAAAACGATAAATCGTCTCAGCTTTTCCAAGTATCATACCACTTGCCTTTACGTAGCTAACCTCCACTCCTTGCCCGACATATTTGACCCAAGAGAGGAGTTACATATATCCCGTTGACACATAAGTTCTGCACATTTGGATCAGTAGAATTATATTGCCAATATAAAACTACATTTTAAGAAAAGTAATTATATATTCTGATAGCGCTCGCAATTCTCTAACACCTTGTGTATTTAGGTGTTGACTTGCATTTATTTGCTGAAAAATATTTCGAGCACAGTGAAGACACCTTCACTCGCATTAACAATGTTTGAAATATTTGTCGGCAAATAAGTTCAAGCCAAGACCTGAATATACACGATGATAGAACATTTCAAGGGCTTTCAGAATGTATAATCACTTTTCTAAAAAATGGGTTACTGTATAGGTAAAATTTTTAAAACACATAAGAAAGGAACAAAAATGGAGTTCGTGGGGATCTGAGGGTGAGGGTGTCTTTACTGTATTTGAAATTTTTTCAGCAAATAAATGCAAGTCAACATCTAAATACACAGGGTGATAGAGAATTGCGAGCGCTATCAGAATATATAATTACTTTTCTTAAAATGTAGTTTTATATTGGCAATATAATTCTACTGATCCAAATGTGCAGAACTTATGTGTCAACGGGATACATAGAAGCAGTAACTCAAGAACACGATGGATGAAACATAGAGATACGGCTTCGATTTGATTATAATGGGAGAAGAAGAGTGATCAGAGACTGAGGGCAGATATAAGGAGTTTCATGTGGGCAAAACGGGTTAGTATACACATAAAGGGTTGAACAGCAAAATAGGAGGGTGAGATATAGAAATAAGAGGGTTGGATTCAGATATAACAGATTCAGGATAGCGACGACGGATTAGGTGGGTTATACCTGAATTAGATATAGGATTGAGGGGTTAACGATCTGAATGACGAAGTTAGATATAGAGATGAGGTGTAAAGGATAGGAATAAGAAGATAGGCTATATATCTTGTACAAATCTAGTGCAATTTCCAAGGTTTAGGAACTTCTTCTGTTCGTCCAAGCATCCTCATCATGAGTACCACTTATGAGCTTTTCAAAAGTTCGGAAACCATTTATCCGTTTCCAGGATAAACGTACTGTAAGCTATTTAATTGTCTATGTGCGGGTTTCCGAAACCGCGAAAGCTCATGCTCATAAACTCTCAAAAAGTTTCCGATAGTGACAAAATCAGAAGCCCTTAATGAGTTTCCAGGAATATGCTTTCTTTTTAGAGTTTAGAAGCTCATTTTGGAATTCCAGAATTATTGATATAACAGTGTAAGATTAGTCTGAACCTGAAAAATAAATACCACCATTCGACTCAGCATGACGAATAACCCCTTGTTAGCTGGTTCTCACAGAGATGACATGTCATTTCGCTGAAATCCAGGGTCTCAGGAGAAGTCTTGTGACTTTCGAAGAGAACTAGCTAGGACAATCGGCCTTATGTAGATTGAAATGGTAGACTTTTACCTATCAGATAGTCTTATTGGAAATCTAAACCGACAGAAAAATAGCGTCAGAAACCCTTTTGTGAAACTCTCTACTAAGAACTCACCTGATTGGTCAATAGGTGACCAATCAAGTTTCAATATGCTTCGATGACCAAGAGTCTACTCTTTTGAATGGTGAAAACTAGAGCTCCCTAGTTCTTTCTGGACTTGAGTTATTCCAAAAATATCTGCGACCATTCTTCTTCCGGAAAGGAATTAGTCCCAATTACATTTACATGTGATATATCAGTCACAGTCATATAATTATACACATCAGGATGTACTTTAGGATACTGCCTCCTTCAATACTGTATATAAATTTAACATGCACAGAATCCAAACCCAAACCCAAACTCAATACCCAAACTCACCAAACCCAAACGGTTTGAGTTTAGTGCATGCCTAATAAATGCTAAATATTCTACTGCATTGATAAAAAAATCCCTGCTAATCTAATTCTTTTTCCGAAAGAATTCGAACACTACTATGTGCTCGCCTCAGACTCTAACCTCACCATTCCTCTACTAATTGAAATCTGATCATCTTATATTTGAATAATGTTATAATTGGTCTTTGGAGATTTGTTTTACACGTTGAGTCTCGAGTGTATAGCTTTTCTATTCAGGCTGACAAAAAACAGCGTGCTGAATATTCAAAATCACATACCTTTCTATTACAACGAGTTAAAAGGATTTGGATACTACCAGATAAGAAACCAAGTTGGTGTATGAACGATGTTGTGCGCTGATACTGCAGATAAATCCTGCTTATATATCACTTCAGTATAATATACTTCTTCGTTCGTCAGAGCGTGACGCGAGAAAAAAAATACATATATTTAACATATGCATACTTTTTCTCTATACAATCCTTCTTCTCTCCTCTCTTCTTTACCGCTCTCCATTATGCAGCTGAAAACAACTCATCCAAATCGAAAAAGTATTCACCACACTGCGGGCCAACGACGAATCGCTTAATCCTTCCAAGGAGACTACTTTTTCTCACTGTGCAACACCATTATCATTTTCTTTATTTTCTCTTCTTCGCTCGGGTATAAAAAATATCACAGACATATAACAAGTGCACACATATAGCTCAATGTCTGTAGGCCATTTTATTGTCTGGGACGTTTTTTTTTCTACCTTTCATATATCCTGTATTATTTTAATCGTCTTTTTTTTCTTTCATTTGCTTCTAACAGAACAAAAGAAATCTATCGACACACATTAAGAAAACTCGTATTACCGCAGGTAAGGAGTAGGCCACCTCAGTATACCTAAGATGGTTTTGTTCACTTATTCAGATTATGCATTATTTTCATGTTGTTAATTGTTTCTACACTCTGAATAGATGAAAAAAATCCATCGAGCAAAATGAAGAATATTCGTATGAATTGAGGAAACCCTTAGCTTATCTTGTTATGCTTGAGACATTTTTTTTACGTTTCATCGATTATTCAACGTTTTAATCGTATTTTTTTTCTTTTATATTATCTTCAAACAGAAAAACGAAAGCTGCCGGTGCAAACCAATTACACTCGTATTACTAAAGGTGAACCATAGGTCATCACGTTGTACTTGAAACATTTTTTCAAATTTCCAAGGATTACTCACTGTTTTAATCGTACTTTTTTTGCTTTCTTCCAAAAGCAAAGCAAAATCTGTCTAGTCAAAACAATAAGAATCGTATTACTGTAAGTAAGCAATATGTCAGTTTATTCTTCTAAACATTGTTTCACTTGTTTAGATTAAACATTATTTTCATGTTGTTGATCATTTCTACTCTTAGAATAGATGAACAAAATGTACCAACAGAAATAAATAACGGTAACAGCCGTGAATGTCCTTTAAAAAATGTCCTTGAGAAAATGTCCTCGGGTTTCTGTCCTTGAATAAATGTCTTTTACTATAAATGTCCCTTACTATAAATGTCCTTTAAAAAAGGTCCTCTTCAGAAAAGTTCCTTAAAAAAATGTCCTTCATTTTTAAAATGTCTTTTTAGTAAAACATTAACAAAACTAAAGATAAGGTTACACTTATGTGTTTGATTTATTATAATAAATTAACTTTTATTTTATTTTTTATTTGCAACATAAAAAGAAAGACCACGTAAAAGTTCTTGTACTGTAATTTTGTTTTGATTAAATCGATCATAAAGTTCTTTGATGCGTCGTTCAGATGTCCTTGTTTGAGATCTTTTTGTTCGAGGCGGCATCCCACTGTTAATTTATTGAATTAAATCATGAATAGTATGAACTTCTTCTCGGATTGAATCTATGAAATGTCAAATATTCGGGTGAGTTTTCTGTAGACGTCTTTTAAATCTGTTGTTGTAGCCTAAAAATATCGCAATATAATTAATAGAAAATACTATTTGCTTTCAAAAAACCTTCACTTTAATTATTTGTTCGATCAGGTATTTCATAAACATTCCATATCGATACTTGACGCATCCAATGGTTCTTGAAATATTGTAATAAACCCGAAATTTCTTCACGTTCATCATCATTTAATTCTTGACCAAGTTCATTAAATAATACTTGAACATGTGATGGAGGTACTAATGCTAATGCCATTGCTTGTTTAATAACATTTCGAACCATAATATTATTCAGATAACTAGATGATAAATCTTGTGATTGAACATGTCTATAAACTGATTCAGAGAAATGAAAAAACATCCCTTTTGGATGGTTTTCTCCGGGAACTGCAATTTAAAAAAATAGAAAAAGTTGTATTAGCAAAAGTATAGTTATTTTCGACTAAAATTGTACCTGTATTGAAATTGCCTTTGTAAGACCTGGTTCAAAATCTGTCATTATATTCACAGGATCTAATGTTTTATTAAATCTTTTTGCGTGATGAAATAAGACGTTGAATAAGTATAAATAACTTGATATTTTTCGATCAGGAAGAAGTGCGTAAACGACGGCACACCTATCGTAAATAAAAGATAATTTTGTAAGTATGAGTAATTTTATTTCCAAGTAGTTTTGTATCGTAAATATAGCTTACAAGATTCATGATGTATTGTTTGTATAATAAAAACTTGAGCAAAATGTGGAGGTGAAGTGGAAAATGTACCATCCATATGTAATCGTCCACTGTTAAATAATAAATGAAGTTGAATATTTGATGACCAAATTAAAATTCTTCCTGATGGTTGTATATCATCTGATGAATCAAATTGAAAATGTGGATCTGTACTATCATGTAATAATAAATGATCATGATCAAGATAATCTCTTGTGTACTTATCGGGTATGACAAAAGATGATGAATTTGGTATCGAAGGAAGATTTTTTTGCCGAACATGACTTAAACCACGACCTAAAAAGAGGAAAAAAGAACATTAAGTACATTTATCACACACATACGTCTTTATACTATACCAATTTCAAAAATATTTGGTAAATTAGCTTGTGCATCACCTGTTAATAAACCATTTCGAACTTCCTGTTCAGCAATTTCTTGTAATGGTACTAATTCTGTTTCAGCTCTTTGTCGCATTTTTTCTTTAAGATCACATATTTCTAATGCAGCAGGATTTGGAAGATGTTTATGATTAATATTTTTTCCAGAATAACGTATAAATTCATCATTGAGATTTGTATGTAAAAGAACACCACAATCTCGTTTTGCACAACGCCAAAATTTAATCGTTTTATTTTCATTATAATCTTTCAACTGATATTGATATCCTTTAATGTATAACATTGTTTTACGTTTATTCGATGTTGTTTTCACGATGGATGGTTTAGGTGATAAAAATGATGATGATACTGGTTTCGAAGTTGGTGGTGACGAAGATGATGTTGTTGATGATGATGGTGAAGATGATGAAAATAATGATGATGACGTGGATATTAAAAATGATGGTGGAGATGATGAAGTTGATGTTGTTAAAAAAGAAGATGATGAAGATAATGATGTTTCATCACTGATTATCGAATCAAGGGATGCCATTTAAAAGTATGCAACGTGGCGGTTCGTGAACCCAGTACTAGTATATTCAATTGTTCTTTATTAACTTTTTTCGTTCTTTATTTCTTCATTCTGCTCTCAATCTTTCCTCTATGACAGTGATATAACTACCAACATCTTCATACTATAGCATCATCTGCATCTTGATCCAATTTCATTTTAACATTAGACTTGACTTAAAGTAAAGGACATTTTTTATATGTGGGACTTTTCTTCGAAGGACATTTTTCGGGAAGAAATTTCACCTGAAATACATTTTTTAAAGGACAAAATTTCGAAGGACATTTTTTCCGAGGATAGAAACCCGGGGACATTTTCTCAAGGACATTTTTTAAAGAACATTCATATACGTATTCGAACTTACGTATATTTTCGAAGAAAATAGTGAGTGTAAGTTTTAAGTCGATGTTTCACGGCTCCCCCCTCCCTCTCCCCACTCCATTACAGACTCTAGCAACTGCTCATAACAAACTTCAAATTTACTTATTTATAAAAAACATTGCATGACATAAAAATATCTAAGTTCGGCTGATGAACACTGTTTAAATGATTTCAGCATTGTTTAATAAGCTATAGAAAAGTTGTCAATGTTTTATAAAGTGTGGTTGTCGGCTTTTCTTAAAGCTATACTTGTATGTCAAATATTAACAGTGAGTACTAATTATATATTAATCTATAATAACTCTCATTTTAATAATAATCATTTAATCAATTCGAAAAAAAGACCATATCATCATTTATGGTTTCATTCAAATACATCAGAGAGTATTAAGCGTAATCGATGGCATATTTCGTATATCATTGCAACCATCTTATTCTCGAGATACTTAAATGTTATTTAAAGAAGAAAATAAAAAATCTCAAATACAAGAAAATAAAAAAAATAATTTAGTGGGAGTATATAGCAACTATAATAAATAAAAGTAGGCGCGCTCAAACGAAAAGCAAAACAATTCTGTTCTTAATCTACAAATGCATATTCAAGAACGGATATTGTCACCAACTGTTGTTGAATATAATTACAGGTTAGGCGAAGAGTTTTATATTATACATGATGCATTACTTGAGAAAGATACAAGAGTATACGTGAGTTCCACATTTAAGCTCCGGAGGAGCTACGCTAACAAGCTTTTTTTTGTTAACTATAGAAAAACAGGTTTTTTGATCATTTTCTCGTGATATATATTCAATCATGTTTTACAACCAGTACAAGTGATTGTGAACCAGTGCGTTCGTTTATAAGAAAAGAAAATAGGTGCAGAAGAATGTTCAGTTATTTATGCACCAAACGGAATTATTCCATTTTATGGTTTTTTCAATATTTGATAAAACAAATATCCTTTATTTTTAATTTTAAAATGAATAAAAAAAAGGTTATTTCTTTTTTTTACAGTTGCACTAGTGTATTTCGTTTTTGAAGATCCAGTTCATTTATATTTTATCTTTCAACAATTTTATAGGAAATATTTTTTTAATTTACATCATATATCAGCTTCATCGAACATGAGAAAAATTTCAAAAGAAATATATTAACAAAACATTTTATTGTAGGCAATCGTTGGTTTATGTGTTTCATTTGAATCTTTATTACGTCAAATTTCACCTGTTTTATGGTTTCATTTACAAGAGATTCAAGTCCAATCGTAAATTATATTCATTAATTAATATAGTTCATTTAAAAAAAAAAATTTCTTTAGATTACGTATTACTTTTAACTGGATGATGAGAGCTTTTTTCGGGTTATTTAGCTTCGAATCAATTATTAGCACTTTGGCAGAGAATTCTTGCTTATGATTCTTTGGAAATCTTATCTCGTATTAAAATTAAATTCGTTTTTTTTATGATGTTTACCTTACTTTATTGTATTAATTTAGTTCTTGCTGCTACAATATTTATGTGACGTAAGGGAAATGTTTTGACAGTAACGAGTGAACCAACCATTGAAGCGATTATTTTATATATTTTTTAAATGAATGTTTAATTTTATAATTAATTTAGGCTATTTTTTCTGATATATTATCGATTAAAGTAATACCATTACTTCGATTTATACTTGGACATTGATCTTATTATTGGGTTCTTTGTTTTTCTATTTAGTTTATAAAACAAATGAGGAAACCTCGGATTTAAATCCGAGTGTTATGTGTACTTCAAAAACTGAAGAAACGATCCCTTAACCCAACAACTTTTGTTCAGAATTTTCGAAATCTGACTTCAGATTCGGATTCAGCGACCCCGATTTACTTTCGTCAACCTTTATAGAATATCGTTATTTTCTTAAAAAACCTTCCTTTCACCCAAAAAATGGAGTTCAAGATTTTCAAAATCTGACTTCAGATTCCGATTCCTCGACCCCAATTTGCTTTCGCCAACCTTTATAAAATATCGCTATTTTCTCAAAAAACCCTTTCCTTGGCTCAAAATTTTGAGCTCAATTTTTAATGCTTTATATACCATTTTGTAGCTCGTCAAATTCTCTATCGAACGATGTATAATAGTTGAGGTTTCATTTGACTATGATAAGAAAAGTGTTTTACGAATGTGGAGATAGGTCGATTTGCCTATAGGAAGCCATAGGAAAAACTGGGTATTTTTCAATAACTCAGGCAGGGCTCGGCCAATCCTTCTCATCTTCGAACTCGACCGAGATATTGTTGAGACTAAACTGTGTAGAAAATTTCATCGCAACCGGACTCTTCTTTCAAAAGTTATCGTGTAAACGGCCGGACGGACGGCCATACTGACCGATTCTAGAGTGTACTCACTTTTTGAGTACACAAAAACACTGAATAATGAACATGAGAAATCAATTCGTATAAAAAAATATTGTTTGTTTTTCATATTACTTAAAAATGAATATAAACAAAATATGAAAATAGATTCGACTAATTTCAAAGGATAATATGATTCAAACTAGTTTGATTGGAAGAAAACATGAAATTATTATCTTAGATTGCTGCTTTTGATATTTGTTCAAGAATTACTGTTCAATACATATATGAATAATCATAAAAAAAGATTCGTAGCTCTCTTTACTGAGGAAAGGGTATGGGTGTGGATGTGAGAGTAGATGTGGATGCAGATGACGTGATACAGCACACCAACACCCACACCCACAGTCACACCACCGACACCCACACTCCACCATATCTCACACCACACCCTTCTTGAGGGTGTGGGTGTGGGTGTTGGTGTGGATGTGGGTGGGTGTGGGTGTGGGTGTTGGTGTGGATGTGGGTGGGTGTGGGTGTTGGTGTGGATGTGGGTGGGTGTGGGTGTAAGTATCTTTTTCTAAAGCCACACCCACACCCACACCCATACGAGTGTCTAGGATTATCCATGCCTGAAAATATTAATGAATAGTTGTCTATATTCAATGAATTAAACGATAAAATTCACCTTTGAATCTTGAATAAACGGGAAAAATCCTGCTAGCTGTGGATTTTATCCTCGATCTTAGATGAAACATTCTCCGATTGCTTCAGTCTCTTCAATCTATTATGTAAGGTTCTATCGTACAATGACTAAATCAAGGTTTATCTAAATTCTTGATCACCTGTCTCATAGAAATCGTAGAATACACCTATGAATTTGTTTCATTTTTATATCTTATAGCACAATTATATCATTATAAACAACTCTATTGATGAGAACGTGGTGAATCAAATGGTAAATATTATGTAGAGTTGATCCTTTAAATTTGTCTGCAAAAGATTGTTAGATTTGTATTATTCACAATCCTATGAGTCATCATAGTCTATATTACCTTATATGGATGTGGACACCGTTTAAGGGAATGCGACGGTTTAAAGGAAAATAAGGAAACTATGATAGAAACGCAAGAAATTCATTAATGGAGGAAACGGATTCGCTGGCGGTATAACAAATGCAAATAACTTGTTTTTAGGGATGACTCACTTAGAAATAACCAAGGTTTTAATTTTTGGCAGTTGCATAACGTATATGATTTCGTTTGTGTACACAAAAATTGACATTTTATTATCATAACGCATTATTCTGTTCAAAAGACTTGTAAATTGTTTTCACCCATCTATTGAAATAATAAAATCCATAACTTTTATTTCCTTGAGAATTTATTTTAGTTGTTACAAAAAAAAGGCAGTAACTTCAAGTGATGTTTTCTGTATTGTTGATCATTGTACTGCTTGTATAATAATGATCATATCGGCTTTTGATGATCTCTCAGAAATTTTGTAACTGAACATTTTTTGGAAAAGTGCATTCGCAGATCTTTTAGCTGCTGAAAAATTGCAACGGAATCAAATATATTCTTTTTTATTAGATTATTTCTTTTGTTTTATTGTTACTTGATTTTTCTTTTTATATTGATTTAGAACAATAAAAAATATTTTAGTATCATATAGAACTTCAAGCAGCACATTCAATTCAATCATATTCATAATTTAGCATCTAATCATTCAAAATCTAAAAGATAAGTTTGCCTTTTTTTGAACCATGAATATTTATTTAAAAACATCCTGTCCCTCGATACTCTTTTACATCGAAATATAACTCAACTTCACAATTTAAAACAAAACAAATAAAATTTAATTCAGAATATGTCATATAGTTGATAGTAATCATATTATTTTTCTAGTAAGATCAATTTATTCAATGGGACGAGCCAATCCTTTAAACCTATTATATGATTATCAAAATATAATACCTTCACTGATTCTAAGTGAGTCATTACTAAAAACAAAATGAGATTGGATTCGTTATATGAATAGCTAATCCTTTTCCTCATCAATGAATTTCTTTGCCTCTATCATGGTTTAAATGTTTTTCTTTAATCCTTTGGATTCTCTTGAATGATAACCACATATATTACCATATAAGGATGTTGTGATAAAGGTCGTTGTCATGACTCATAAAACCAATACAATGTTATCGTGTCCTATTTCAACCTTTTGTTATTGTGTGAAACAGATAGAAAAAAGAAAGGCATGACTTTTTTATTACATGTCGAATTCGATGCAACCTCAGAGTCAACAGCAACAAAGATCCTGGAATGTTTGTCTGGTATGGCTGATATTGTCCATCGTGATCATCCCAAAGTATATACTTATGTATTTCGACATTCCGATGAAACCAAAACAAAACTTATTTTTACTGAGATATATGCTGATGAACAGGTATTTCTCGACCATGGACGTGATGCCGAATTCGGTAAACTTTTACAACAAGGTTTCAATACTACAACAGGTAAAAGCCGGAAAGAATTGTGCATTCGAAGTGATATTAATAGTCCCTTATCGCAAATAACTACCAGTATACTCGATAATTATTTACATGCTACTTATATTCCTCTTCAACAAGGGTTTTTTCATCGAAATTTAATTGACCAAAGTGAAGTGGATCTTCTGATTGTATGTACTGGGTGTGGTCAAAATGTTTATGAAGAGTTGGACGCACTTGCTAGTTGTGTCACGTGTGTCACATTTGAAGAATTCGATGGGAATAGACAATTAATTGCTGTTATCACGAATATTTCAAGTGAAAAACGATCGATGAAAGATGAGAAACCATCGATTGATGCAATCGAAATAGTTTGTTCGCATGAAGAAACCATTCGAAAATTCAAAGATATTATTGATAATTATTTTCAAGTTCAATCAATACATATTCAAAGAAGTTTCAGTGGTTATATTCGTCATAAATCTTCGCCATAATGGTTATCTTAATGCGAGAAAAACCTTTTGCTTAAATTTTGTATTTGAATTCTTTCTTGCTGATTAACAAAAAATAAAATACTATTTCAAACATTATTTTCATTAGTTATGAGATGAAATCAGCATAAACTGGGACATTCTAGTCGCACATTGTTGTCGTTATCCATTACAAAACGAGGTGTGCCAAATTGGTATTTTTGTGTCCGAAAAAATTTGACCCTAATTTTATCACTCCAATAATCAGCATTCATCGCTGACTATGTTTCACCAGCTTAATTCAAACATTGTCCATATGTCAATTTATCGATACCTGGAGGAGGGAGAGGGAGCGGGAGGAAAAACACATGAAATACAGTTTTTTTGATCTTTTTTACTTTTGAAAATTTTTTTCCATATAAAATCAATCAATTTTAAAGAACAAAAAATCGAAAGAAAATCTAGTTTCAGCTCTTCCGCCCTAGATTGACATTCTGAACAACAGAGATTATGGTGTGACCATGAGTGTTGACTTGGTTGTTCCTCCGCAATCTCACTGATACTCACACCTACGTCAATCACAGACCGTTACAGACACGTGCTTGCGGCTTTACCGATCGTTACAGATAGGTATTTACATCCTCACAGCCCATAACAGGCATAGTTTTTCCCGCGACAGATTCTTACAGATGTGGTTCATAGCTATGACAGTCGGGATAGGTGGTCTTTATAGACACTGACTGACCATGACAGACTTTTATTAATATAAGATTACCGACCGTATGTCAGTAAGATCTCTTTGGAACAGATGAACCACGTCCTCATTGCAGTTAGTTCTAGAGCACTAAATAAAGAGTTGTGGACTAATATATCACAAAATAGATGGTACGAAATAGTTTCTAGATGCTTAGTAGCAACAACTACGTCATGCTTCACATTTCAATCCCGCAGGGATTGCGCTAACAGCTTTTCTAAATGAAATGATTAGCTGAATAGAGCAATGATCAGAGACATTCATTTCATATGTGATCTTGGATCATCTGATGACTCTTGGTATCTTCTCTCCATAGCTTAATCAATAGATGCACGAAAATATCCTGAGAAATATTCATTTGTTCGAGCACCCTGAATCATCCAATGAACCTCATTGTCTTGGGTGTGGATGTGAGAGTGTGGATGTGGGTACTTAATCTGTTCAACACCCACACCCACCCTTATTTTATAGATTCTGTACAGATAACTCGTAATTTAGAACTCATGAATAAATAATTCATGATAGTGGATTTTATCTGCTTGTAGTCGAATCTTTGGTGCATCTATGTATTGGGAAAATTATTCACTTTCGAACTATAGAAACTCTGGATTTGTAGATCAACAAGTTCAATGATAATAGCATTGAAAAAAACAGAACCTCTCAAAATGGTACGATTGTAGTTCAGGCATAAATAAAATTTGAATATTAATGCAATAGAATATCGAAACATAGCTTGCAGAAACAGCTACTATTACTAATGTAATGTTTTAAAATCTTCGAAGACTTAGATTTCGATCAATAGATCCTGAGTTATTAGTAGATATGCCAATGAGCCTTTTGAGTTGATGAGTGATATTTTCCATCGTAAATATAATCGTTCGTACATTGTTTCGAATTCAAAAACAAAGATTTAGCTAAACTCAATGTTCGGAAACAATCGAGTCTTCAAATTTCGGAATAATAACATTGCACATTTGTCAACCTTAATTGCAGTGGCTTCTACACAGAACTTAAGCCCCCCCCTCCATCCCCTCCTAACAAATTGTTCTTGCCCCGGAAACGTTGAATTAGTATGATTTTATTAGGTTACGTTGGGGATACAATGCAGTGGCTATGATGAAATTTCCAGCCCTATATGACGTTTTCTGGGTAAGATATTGACGGAGCAAAGGTGAAAAATTGCTCACCTTGGCAAATCAAATTTTTCTAGTCATTTCCATGTTGTATCTTTAACTTTTTGTGGAATACGGCATATTAAGCTGTAGAGCACCACCGAGCTCCCTTTTTCAAAATTCTTATTTTTAAGCGTAAAAGTGGAGTCACGAGCTCCGTGATTGAAAAAATAACACGAAAAAATGGTTGTTTTTGTATCGAGATGTATTCTTATAGGAAAGAGAAAGGCTTATTTAAAAAAAAAGGACTCTGTGGTATCCTGACTTGCTCTTTGCAGCAAAAATAATATTTAACATGAACTTTGATAGAGAACTTTGGAATGCGAGATTGAGAAATTGTAAACTGAGAAAAAGCGAAAAGTACTTTCGATATTTTGTAAAAGCAGCTAGTTTTTCGAATAGGAACTGACGGAAAACTTCGAAGTATTTTAGGAAGAATGGAGTATCGGATAAAACCTTTAATGTTTTCTGAAAGGCCAGATCCCGGACTATCTACCCATAATTCTTCTCAATTTTGACTCTTGCGACCAAAAGTGACTTTTTTGGAGGGAGCGGGAAACCTTAAATCAAGTCTTTTCGTGATAAGCCTGATAATAGACGATCTATTTTAGGTAATTCTTACTTAACTCCGTAAATGTATTTTATCAATAGAAAAAAAATTTACTATAAAATGTAGCGTAAGAATGTCTAGAATCTGCAATTTATTTTCATCCTGTATCTTCTTTGAAAATAAAAGTGTGCGAATAAAGTAAGTTTTAGCTTCCAGAGTTTTTCACGCGGCATTCTGAATTTTAATAAAACTTATTGCGAGATTCGAATACGAAATACAAAACCGGCGATGTATTGTAGGTTACTTGCTACACAAAGTTTCAAGTCAAAATTCGAAAGCTCCATTTTATAAAATAAATCTAGTCGCTGGAAATTTATCATATAGCTCACAAAAGAATCCATTTCTATGATTAAGCTTTTGTTCTCGATATATGATTTTTTTACTAAATGTTTAGTCTATAAGACCTTATTCAGAGATGAACTGTAGTAATCAATTTTAACCTGAAGTTCTACTCAGACAAATTCTTTTTTTTGTGATTTTTCGTCTAATATCTTACAACAAGTTAAATGCTCTATATTATGCAGTGTCTCGAAGAAAGAAAATGTTCATTAAAATCACAAGAAGGCACCCGAATTAGTTTCCTTGAAAGCCCTCGAAAACTAATCTTTGGAGATGTTAGTGCATGATTTTCTTTTCATTGCATAATCAAGCTGTTCTCAAGGCATCGGCTTACAGTTTTATTTATCGGATAAATTTAACACGCACGAGCATCGTACCGAGTCAAATCCTATTTAAATAGTCTTTGAATTCGATGCATATTGAAAACTTTTAGTCTATGAATCATGGCTAAAAATATGTTTTCTTTTCTACAAATCGAGACTAGTATCCGTTTATTTCTCCTGCTTGTAATCACTCCGTGCCAATGTTCAAGATTTTTTTAATAATGAACGATCAGAAATGTTATTGATTTGTTTGTCACTTAATACAAGAATCTATACAGAAGTATTCCATAGTGTTTATTTCAAAGAATAAAAATTTTGTATTACTTTTATGTTTCGATGTGTTTTACTTAAAACTGTATCGAAAAGAATATTAATATTAAGTGTATTAAGAAAACGAGTTTATATTGAATGAAAATTATGTTCTAATGAAACACGCTTTATAACTAAATATTGTGCAACCCATTTCCATAATTATTCATTGCTATTTAATAAATCTTTTAATTCTTGTGCCTAAAAATTATGAAACAATGAAACATTTTTTTGTGTTTCAAAAAAGAAATAAAAGTTTGAACAAAGATTAGAGAGTGATAAATTATTAAATGTGAATGCTATTTTATCATCAGTATGTTCAGGTGGTTGATTGATTCGAACAAGACCATGATTTGGATCATTGATTACTGTACGAATATTTGCACTTTCTATTAATGATGGCTAGAAAACGGTAAAATAATAATAAAACTTTTAATATATATTTTTTTTGTTTCAAATTAACACATTCGCCTTTTTGTGCCAAATTTGCTTTTTCGATAGGATTAAAGTGTGGTTGATTCGTTGCCATTGATGGCCCACTATTCATCCGTGGAAAATATGTCGATGTAGACTTGTAGGGTGTGGATGAGGATGTGGATAAACACAAAGGAAAATGGATCAGAACTATATGGGACCATGATCCACATCCAAAGCCTTGTTAAAGATCTGACATTCTTTGTTTCTTGTATGCATGAAACGATACCATACATATTTTACCACATGTTTTTGACAACACATTCAAAGACAAAGCGCAAATGATCAGTATTTTATTAAGTGAGTTTGTTCGGCATCTTCACTTTAGATAGAAGAAAAAAGATCTTTCGTATTTATGAAATAGTTTAACATTTTAACAAATATAAATTTATGTTTTTCAAGAAAATGTATCATCATATCCTAAAATAGATTTTCTTTTAGTAGATCATAAAAAAGATCTTATTGATACAGTTAATGAATAAAATGATCTTTAGATAAAAAAACTCAGGATTATCCACTGATCTTACTTGATTATAAAAAATGAATTTCATTTATTATATGTAGAAAAGTAAAGAATAAAGTAAAATTTAATTGATTGAATAAAACAAACTGATCAAATAAACACACATCGCATGAATTGAAGCAATATGATTTGATGATAATATTGACCTGTTAGAACAATAGTCTTCATTCTATCAGGAAAAAGAAAAAACTTGACTCATATAAGGCACGAGAGGTATTCAAAAAGATGTTTCTATTCATTGGATGGATGATAATCGAAACTTGTCTTTGTGAAAGATGAACTTGCTCTCCCGGTGAGTTCAATTAAAAATATATTTGATGAATTATTCATGACAAAGTATTGTTCAGTTCATTGGTGCTTTTCCTTTTCTGATGTTTTGATAGTATAGGAAAACGGTCAATCGACAAGACTAGGAAATCAAAATTATACATTCTCATATTAATGAATGGTACAATAGAAAAGATTTCGATAAGAATGTTGATAACGATAAATGTACTGAGATAATCAAATAAGGTAACACATAATTGAAGTGAATTTCTCTATTTTCATCATGCTAATGAATAAATTTCTTATATCTTGGCAGAAAAATACATGGGGTCAGTTCATTGACTGTTGTTCAGAATCTTGCGATCACAGTCACTCTATTACTTGAATTCGCAATCTTGTACACTCTCTCATATGAAATCACATCATAATAAATTAAAACAATATAATCATGAAATATATTGTAGGAAAAAATGTTTAGACGCGTCATACATATCAGTATTACGCCGATTTTCTCATGAGCCTATTCGGTTCTAGGAAGATAATTTTGTCTTTCCTCTATTTCTGTGACTACACAAAAATATTACGCGATAGAACATATAGTTTTATTGAATGTAATAACATAACCGATGAGAGTATGAACATGTCATAGATAAGCGTAGCAAACTCGGAGGTATACATATGACACTGTGTTCATAGCTACACTTCACATATCTCAAAAATTTATCTTTAATGATAATTTTCAAATGCGTTGCTCTGGCAGACTGATCTTGTAATCAACTCACACGTTTTCGTCATCGCAACATGGTTTTTGATCAGATTCGATCATTTACCTCGTGATAGTTTGTATAAAGTAAGTTCTCTCGTCGTTGTGCAGAGCACGACATCTAGATCGTCTTTGCACATAGCGTGAAAATATGTAATGTCGACAAGAGGAATGTGTTCAGACGTCAGAAATATATTACGCTGCACGCCATCAACGAAAATTAGTCTATTACAACCTATTCAGAGGTAAATAATCTTACTGAACCGTATTCACGTTGCGATGATGAAAACGTGTAGGTTGATTGTACCGTCAATCTGCCAGAGCAACGTTTCTTTAAAAAAAAAGTCCGTAAATAAAATGGACCTTAGAGAAAAATAGTTCATCGTTTGTGGAAAAAATACTCATATGACTTGAAAATAATTGAATATTCTTGTTGCCGTAATTTTTTGGTTCATGAACGCGTCTTGTTTCATCTATGACATCCTCGTTTGAATAAAAAAATCAATGATTCAGTAATCCTAAGAAATATTCTGAAATTATATTCATTCTTTAGTTTTCAGCGAATTTTGTTCATTTTTTTATTACTGCGCATTTGAAACAGTTCGTGATGGAATCGACGAAAAATATTCATGGTTATTCCAGCAAGAGAAAATCATAAATGTAAATGTAAAAAATATTTATGGCAAGTAAATTCTTTGTATTAGAAAGAAAAAGCTTGTCAAGATTGTTAATCATGATGAAAAATTCAAATGACTGAACAAAAAATAGCAGAGTGATATGAAATCGATTAGCAGATATTACGAATTACTTATTTAATGCGTTGAATTTCATTATGAGATTATGTTATAAAAAAGAGAAGCAGTTCGAAGAAAGTTTTTTGCATCAATATTGTTGAAGAACAACAAAGATCAACTGCAACTAAAACTGATAACTTCATTATTAATCATTCGCATTCTAGTTGTTCAATTACTTGCAAATAATAGCGTGTATGAAGCTGCATGATGAAAAAATTACTTTAGACATTCGCTCAGAAGAGAAACATTTTGTTTATTGAAGTAGAGTTATGTATTTTATAATCGAAGATAGGTTAATATCATGTTGAGAAAGAATATTTAGATGTCTTGGAATCAAAGAGTCTACATTTTATATTTTCATAAGCAGTGGTACAGATTCAATAACAGTCTGAGTACCTCATCAAAATCTTTTTTTGCAATTATCCACGTTTTTATTCTAAAGCTTGGAAAAGAAGATATTTTGAGTTTAACTCTCTGTGAAACTACATACGAGCATTTGAGGTCAATTCTAAGTTAAAGAAATTCATCAAATAAAGCTGAAAGTCGTATACCGGCTGATTTCATAGCAAATCTTTAAAAACTCTGTGGGATAGATACTGTTCAAAATATTATAAATATCATCAGGTAGTAAATATGAGTAGTTTCAAGTATTCAGAAAATAAAATTCATTGAAATTGAACAATAAACAATATTTTTCTTTTAACTGTATTTTACTTTTCCAAAGAATTCATGATGTTTTTACGGAATCATAAAATTAATAGAAAGTGAATTTAGACTATCCTTTATTGAATTTGATGAAATATATTATTCAATTAAAATAATTGTGTGAAATTGATTTAATTATTAAGAACTTAAACTACTCATTGGAACAAAATTCACATAGACTTTTCACAGTACATTTTCTACAAATTATGGATTGAATGTCTGATTTGTGAAAGAGATATGGACACTATCATCTTATTTGTAGCTATTAATCGATTCAGAGGAACTCCTATTGACATAGGATATGTAAACAATGGTACAGAATACTGAGTTTTAATTCTCTTCTTTAGAAATATGTGGAAAGAATTTTTTCTCACTAAATCGAGAAGCTTTTGTTGCATTTTCTGTTTTGTAAAAGCTATTTTCATAACATTTACATCAACGAAATGAAGAAAAATAAAATTGAAGAACCTTTAGAACGGATTCATGTTTTTGATAAGACCTCAAAAAGAAAATGCGCCAATCATAGATATTTGTATCTCGTAAATAATACTTCGAGGAACCCGTTTTGAAGAGACAATTTTTTTCCTTTTACCTAATAGTGTTTGGTTTATATATTTCAGACATTTCTAAATGAAACAACATTAGAGAAAAATAGAAACATTCATAATATAAATTTGGAATTTCTTCTGTGAAATTTCCCGAAGTATTCTATCAACGGAAAATTAGTTATAATTGTCGGTTATTCACAAAACGTGTGCAATTAAAATTACAAATTCAGTTCAGTTGGTTATTTTTCGTATCATTTCTTTTAACAGTGAGTGGCAGAACATGAATCATGTGCTACTTGAAAGAGAAGAATATTAATAACAAACTGGTAAAAAAGAATATTCTTTTCATCACCTATTTATCGAAGAGCAACGCAAAATCGGCATCTTATGATATTATTTTTCTATTACACATTTTTTATTTCCAAAATGTTGTATAGGTAACTAAGCAATCAGATATATCCTCTTTGTATTCTTAGGCAATTTATGGTAACTAGCACATCATTTGTTATTTAAATCACAAAATAATATATCAACAACTTTGAGGCATAAATGCTCAACATCAATGTCAAATATTCAAGCAACTGTAGGTTATAAAATTCTAAATGAGTAAATGTAATTGCTTAGTAGAGAATGAACCGATGACGAGGAGCGATTTGATGGGAAAAAGTAATCACTGCAACGTAGTCTCATTTGCAGAGTTTTTTTATTCCATTTTCAAAATTTTGAATTTCAACAAATATCTCAAATTTAATATTTTCTCTTTCCAATTAAGACATCGATTTTCCATAGAACACAAGCAATGATGAGTACAAAAAGTACAGTTTTCCTTTCGCGTTTTCCTTCATTCAATTTTGCTTTCAATACTGTAAACTTTAAAATAAATAGATATGTTCAAGAGTGTTCTATTGTGATCAAAAATTAAAACACTATTGCGAATATAACAAAAGCAAACCTTGTAATCACGAGTTTTTAATGTCTGTGTCATTCCACATCATATAGCATTGTCTGTGCTTTATTTTAATGCATATAATTTGAGGAATAATCCATTATATACTAAAAACTATGAAAGCTTCGAAAGACCTTCATAGTGTACGTCGAAGACTAAAACGTTGTAGTTCTTACAAAGTTCTATGAAACTAAGAAAACTCAACTGATTAACTACAATTCACCGTTATTTAACGCAAAGAGGCATAGCTCCTTTACAAATCATCTGATTTCTTTGCATAAAAAATGTTGCTAGGGCGAGTCGATGTTGCCATCAAAGTCGCATTATTATCATCATCGCAACGCGTATCTGATAGGTTAGGTTCATTTACCTTTTGGTAAGTTGCTTAAGCAATTTTACTCGTCGCTGTGTTTGAATACATTCCTCTTCTCGACATTGTTTGTATGCAAGCTATGTGTAAAGACAAACTAGATGTCGTTCTCTGCACACGCTGAAGAATAATTTCTTATCACAAATTACCAAGAGGTAAATGCTATTATCCGATCAAAAGTATGTTGCGATGACGAAAACGAGCTAGTTAATATTTACATTGACTTGCCAGAGCAACAATTTTAATAGTTAAATCTGGAACGTATAATTGCTTAATGTACAACGGTTTCTTCCTTGCAGTGTGGGTGTGGGCGTGGGTGGAGTGGGTGTGGATGTGGGCGTGGGTGGAGTGGGTGTGGATGTGGGTGGAGAATACATCCTATTCCGCGATGTTGAACGTTGCGGAATCAGTTCCGGAGCGGAACTGATTCCGTCCAATTCCGGGAACTCGATTATGATTCTACAGAACAGACCCCATCGATATCGATCGAATTCCTTCTGATTCCGGAATTCCTTCCAATTCCGGGAATTCCTTCCAATTCCGGAATTCCTTGTAATTCCGGGAATTATTCTCGCCCTCACCCACACTCATGGTGATGTGGCTGATGATTTATCCTTATGATAAGTTAGTAATTTCGGTACGGAATTCCGGGAATTGAGTCGAGACGGAATTGCTGGGAATTGGAACGAATTCCTTCCGATTCCGGAATTCCTTCCAGTTCCGGAATTCCTTGTAATTTCGGGAATTCCTTCCAATTCCCACTAATTCCCTCTCCACTCAATTCCCGGAATTCTGCAACGGAATTACTTCTCGCCCTCGCCCACACTCATGGTAATGTGGCTGATGGTTTATCCTTATGATAAGTTAGTAATTTCGGTACGGAATTCCGGGAATTGAGTCGAGACGGAATTGCTGGGAATTGGAACGAATTCCTTCCGATTCCGGAATTCCTTCCAGTTCCGGAATTCCTTGTAATTTCGGGAATTCCTTCCAATTCCCACTAATTCCGTCTCCACTCAGGGTGTGAGTGTGGGTGTGGGTGTGGGTGTGGGTGTGGGTGTGGGNACACAACGGAAAGTGGAGAATCGTTTTGTGAAAGACATCAAACACGGCATTATCAAGTATGTCTGTATGTCACATTAATCATTTTTTTGGTCTATGCATTTGTTATTGATTTTAGAATGCATTAACATTAGGTATTATTTTATTTGAAATTCCATCATTAGTTATTGGTCCATTAATCGATCGATTTGGATGTCGATTTGTTAAATTAATTGCAATGTAAGTGTTATCCATCTCTCTTGTTTTGTTATATTCTATTTTCTTTAGAATTTTTCATATTATCGGATGGCTAGCATTAGCGCTAGTTTCACCTGGTAAGTGTGTACATGTTCGTAGAAGTATTTCTGTGCTTTTTTTTTCTAGGACGAGATTCACTGCTATATGTTCACACAGCCTTTTCGTCCTTGGCTGGTATTATGGTATTATTAACAGCTTATTCATCAAGTGGTTATTTTACAAAATCAAGAGCATTTGTATCGGCCTTGTTTGCTGGAGCGTGTACATCAGCTACCATGTGGTATTCAATATTTCAAGTATGTCCCAACTTCTTTTCTTCCAAGAGAAGAAAACTGGATTTGATTCAATAATTTTTTTGTATTCACTTGTTCTAGGTTTTAATTGATGCAGGGAAGATCTCGTTACAACAACTATCTTACATATGGTTGTCATTTGGTATATTAATGTTAATCAGTTCATTTCTATATCTTGATTGGAGATTCTCTATTTTAAATTTACCTTATCAATTTGATACGAAATTAGAAGAGAAAAATGTATCTTCAGTTAGTGTTACAAGTAAACCAATTAGTGAAATAGATAAAATAAAATGGTATACACGAATTTTGAAACGAAAAGGTGTTTGGTATCATTTAACAAGTCCATTATATATATTGGTGGTTTTTTTTTTAAGTATTCTATTACTACCAGGAATATTTCTTTCTGTGACATGGTTCCCATGGGTGTATTATATCACAAAACAAGACACAATATTGAGTAAGTTATCAATTCTTCTACTATATGATCATCTAATATCTGACGTTTATTTTCTTTTAGCTAATAAATATACATTTGCATTTAACTTATCAACCATAGCTGCTATTATTATTTGTCCATTGAACGGTTTTCTACTTGGATTCAAAGCTGATAGAAGTAAAATATCAATTTTTTTCTGTAAAATTAAAACTTTGATTGTTTTTATGTTCAGGTAAAAAACAAAAATTATTTAATATTTCATTAATGCAAACTATATCATGGCTTCTCAATATTGTTGCATGTATTGTATGTATGTTTGTTCAAACGAGTATGATTATTCCAGCATTAGTAATTAATTGTATTGGACGAGCAACAATTGTAGGTGGAAGTCAAGCAGTAGTAGCAACCTTGTAAGTAGTTGTCATTATCAAAAATAAGTTCTTAAATTTCTTTACCTCTATTTCAGCTTTCCATCTGAATATATTGGTACATTAACTGGCGTAATGTGGACATTAGTTGGTGTTATTGCTACTATTCAATATGGTTTAATTCAATTAACGAATGATATAACTCGTTCATGGAGAGTAAGTCGTTATTATGTGCTTTATCAGTATTTTAGAAAAAGGTTTCTTTTATTTTCAGGCGTGGCTGATTGTATTATTACTTGTGTTATTAATGTCATGTCATCTAATTCAATTATGGTGGAAATACGTGAAAGAATTGAGAAATAAATCGACGACAACGATCAAAGATAAGATTATAACAAAATTTTGAAAAGACAAAGCTATTTGTTTTTTATTTGAGTTGATAGTGAATTTTTTTTGTTTTTCAATAAAATTGAAGTTTCAGTTGTTTTATTTCAATTAATACATTTTATATTCTTTGTCAAAGAAGAATGGGTGTGGGTGGAGTGTGGGCGTGGGTGGGTGTGAGTGCGGGTGAAAAGAAGATCCACAACTACACACCAACACCCACACCCACATCCACACCCCAAAACAATTGAGTTGCATAGAAAAAAGTACAACATTATATCCGGCGCTATCATCAAAGCAAAGTTTTGAAGTACACTGACGATGATACCGATCATGCAATGAGAGTTGATAGTTAAAACTAACAGATTTTCAAAGCAAATAAACAATACCAAATAGATAGTTTGTATTTGATGAAAAATGTCCTCTAATAAATGATCAAATAATGATTTGTTTCAAGGTGCATTCAGAAAAGAAGTAACAAATTTAGAATGTCTTTGTTCAAGCGTATCTATCTGATTCTCTTTCGAATGCATATAAATTCCTAAGTGTTAAATGGAAACAAATTAAGAAAAACAACGAACTGATTCAGCAAAACATTGAAAAATATTCTACGAAACAAAAAATTAATTTAGCGAAGAAAATATTATTAGTTTGGATAAAGCAATCAAATGTTAATTTATCTACAAATTCTAATGATATTATTCTTGATGAATATATATCTTCTACAACATCAACTGATAATAGACCAGCAACGAACATTTTATGGTTTTAATGAGACCAATAGACGTATGACATTACTCTTTCAACTTAAGCAGACAAATTTATTAACAACTGAAAATGAAAAACAGATCAAGTTAAACATTTTTAAAATTGTGTTCATGGTCAAAAACGAATAAAACGAAAAGAGACAAGTTCGATTAGATTTTATTCATGCAAAATCTCAAGCCACATTTTGAAAGATTCATTTTGCATCGCGACGATACTTCAATATTTTTTCTGTGCAAACTAATCTGAATGAGACAAACATGAATTAGTTTTTTGGTTAAAAAAAACCTTGACATTAGCCTTGAATTTGAAAGGTCTTGGAAAATGAAATATTTCAATCAAAACTGAACAAACATTTAAATAGAGATGCTATTTTCTAACATCGCTAAAGCAAAAGCTCCGAATTGAACGAAAATGGAATGGATTTTTCTCTGGTTGCATTATTGATAAATATAAGAGTCATTGGTATCATTGGAAAAAGATCTAATGTATCATCGTTTAGAAATAAGTCTCTATCAATAAATTCGAAATTGTCTATACAGAATATGGCTTTCTTTCGATTCGTGTTCTTGTATTGATTTCGGCAGGTGCGAGTTCAACAAGCAACTCGAGTTTTCGAAAGCCTTTCAAATTATTGCGCTTTCTTAAGTCAAAAAAAAACTGTATTGGAATATGGGTGTTGGTGTAATTTGTGGATGTGGTATGATTATTCCCTTCTCTCATTCATACCAACATCCACATCCTCTCACATATACACTAACACTTTCACACTCAAACGGACCATTTACAAGAGATAATAGTCAACTATTATAAGGAAGAATATGGAAGACAATGCCTGTATGGATTTCATTTTAGTGTATACCTTACGAGAAATAGGAAACCGAAGAATGATTTTTGCTTAGTCTTTAGGGTGTAAGTATGGATAATAGGAGTAGATATGGGTATGAGTTAAGAAAAAAAAACCATACTCACAGCCGCAACAGCATGCATTCACCCACACCGGCACCCACCCCGCATCCCTGAGTCTGCACATGATGAGTTGTAGTCTTATGTAGAGGTCGAATCTGGACTAGTCTAAATTGAAATATGTAAAGATGACAGTTTGATTCGAACCATAGTTCAAAACCGAATCGAGCTCGAATACAGATGCTGTCGAATTGAGATTTCTTTTATTCGTTTCTGTCTCTAATTCCAACTTATATATGATGTATCACTCATGAATGGTTCAGATCATTGAGTCATATGAGCAAGAGATTAACTTCTAGATGTTTATAATCATTCTAAGAAGTTCTCATATGAATAAAAAACATATTTTTTTTTACAGAAATACAAAAATATTTAGACACAACGAGCAAAATAAATTCAACAACTTTTTATTTTTTGATTTGAGAAATATCTTGTGATTATAGTCCATTAGAAGTAATTGTTACTTCCATTGAAAAAAAATTATTTAAACTAAAAAAAAACAAATAGTTTTGATATCATGATTCTATTTAACCTTAGATTTCAATTGGAATTCTAAGTGGGATGTGAATATGGACAATGGTGAAAAAAAGTTTCATGCCCACACCCTATATTTACTTGAGACTATCTATTAAAATAGTTTCCCTTTGCAAACTAACCTAATTTTATGGTGAACATCACAAAATAAGGAAACTAGCAGGATGATACATAATCAATTGCAAAAATCAGAGCACATCTGTGGAATTAGTGTAATCATGCATGATTTAAATTACATAAATCATCTGGAAAGCGATTACACTTGGTAGAATTGATGCTGCAAGCATGTGCGAAAGTAGTGAAGCGAAGTATCTATTAGGTTCAAGATAGCATGAAATACATAGGGATCAGATTTTCTTTGGATCGTTTGTACTTCGTACCCTATTTTGTTGACAAAAAACATCGAAGTGTATCAAGAGAAATAGGAAATCTCGACTTCAGCTTGGAATTTACGCTCACTCATCTATAGTGAGTTCTATTGAAAAGGATGCGTATGTAAACCGTTATGTTAATTATTAAATTTATTCATAGAAAGAAAACAATCGGGCATGAATAAAAACCGAACATATTAATAAAAAAAAAAAGAAGTAAACTTCAAATAAGCATATGCAATGAGTTAAACCAATTAATTATGAATTCTATATAAAGAAAGATATCTCATTATTTTTCATAGGAATATAATTATTACAGAGTAGTGCATGCTGAGAGTGACATAGCTGCTATGCTTCTCAATGAAAATATATGAAGAAAAACAAAATGAAGAGAAAAGAAAATACAATCAAGAATTACAATTGATGTTTGATATCATTGATTAAGGTTTCAAATTTTTCTGCGTCACCCAGTAATTCAATTAAACGTTTTCTTCCTTTATTTACCATAAATAACCACATGGTTTTGAAGGCGCTATACTTAGTTTCCAAGATAATTATGACAATGGCAGTTGTTAGAATAGTCGAATCGTTACTGAGAATCGAATGAAAAGATGTTAGTGACTTCTGAGAAAGATTTTGAATATCATCATTGCTTAAATTCCAAAGTCCATCAAATTTTTGTAAATTGATCAAGTGACGAACAATATCTTGATCATTGGATGGCCATGTTTTTTGTTCAGTCATTGAAGATGAAGATAAAGGACTTACTCCTCTAATGTGTGGAGCTAGAGAAGAGACGCTAACGTAGTTGTTAGTTAGTAATGGACTATATGATGAAGTAGAACCAAATAATGATGATTGTTGTGGAGATGCACCACAAACAAATGTTGGTGTTGATGGTTGCTGCTGCTGCTTCTGCTTCTGCTGCTGCTGTTGATCATGATGTACGGAAGACGATTGAGCATATCGTCGTTTATTGTGAGATGCAGAAGAATAAAATGTTGGTGGTGGCTGTTGTGTAGCTGAGAAGGATGATTGAAAAGGTTGTTGATAATTGGAATGTGCACTAAAAGAAAATCCTGGTGTCGACTGTTGTGATAATGTACTAGAACAGCTGTAAGACATTGGTTGTTGTTGACAAAAAAACATTGAACTATTATAGATTAAGTTAGAATTTAATGAAGATCCGAATCCACCAAGTACAGGTGGTAATCCGGCCATGACTTTATCATCCGCTGATATTTCGATTGGAATTTCTCTTAATACCATGTTGGAATTGGCATTTTTGACTGATGGATCTGTACGTGTTTCAATACCAATAAAGGCTGTGTACGGGCAGAGAATATTATACTTTAATGAAGTAGCGATTGCTCTCTTTTTTCTATCATCTTCTATATTCTGTTGAAGTCTGATTTGTTGAGATCCTGCATGTTGTTCCTTCGAATGTGTAATTTCTTGAATTAGAGCCTTAGCTGCCAGATGGACTATTAATTGATTATCTCTGTCTGTGATCTCTGGTACACGATCGATTCTCGCTAGTCCAAGTTGAATTGTTTCTTCATGATTCCAGAGTTCGACAGTTGTGGAATGATCGAATTGATCACTTTCGATCAGTGCATAAAACAAAAGACGATCATTAGCATAAACAGGTGGAACAACTGTTGGAATAGTTTGAAGTTTGACTGATGCTAATGATGGAATATTCCATTTAATTTTAACATTGGTAATGCATGGTTCGAGAGCTTTCTGCAGTTGTTCAGCAACATGAATATCGACACTTGTTCCTGGAGGAATAAATGTGAAGCGACCATTCGTTGAACGAGCAAGACCTTTAATTAACGATCGACTTGGAGAATGACCAAGACCGAACGAAAAGATTCTTGATGATGTTGACATTGATCGACAAAGATCCATTACTTGGGTAACATTGGATATTTCTCCATCGGTCAATAGTAATATTTGTCTGGAATGACCAGCAGCAGGCGCCTGGTTTTGTAACCATTGCAATGGTCTCAATAGTTCAGTTCCACCCAGGTCAGCTGACATTTGTGAAATCAGTTGTTCGGCTTGTTTTACATTTTGTTCGTTGTATTTTTCTGTCACATTATTAAACAATGTTCTATAATCAGATCCAAATCGAATAATATTAAAGTGACAGTTGACTGGTAAACTCTTGAGAAACAAAACCATAGCTTGACGAGCCAGACCAATTTTATTTTCATCTTGCATCGAACCACTACAGTCGACAATAAAAATAAATTCATTATTAACATCGTCGATATTTTTGCTAGTATTAAATGCTTTTCTACAGTCTTCATTCGTTGGTGTAAACGATGCCATTAAGGCCCATTGATGTTCATCATTGTTTTCAATAGCTAAAATTGTATTTGTTCGAGTTGATAGTTCAATATCTAGAATAATGTCTCGATCCATGAATGTATTTTTTTGACCAAATGTTATTTCATATTTATTGTCATCAAATTTAATTGCTATTGGATGTGATGATGATGAAACACTCGTTATTTCTCCATGTAGTTTATCAATTTGACATTCAAAATCGATTGCGTACGGTGCCGATTGAACATACTTTGCTTGCGTACCAGCAGGAGATGAAATACCACCGACTGATGGATTGTATCGTGGTGCTATTGTTGTTGGTACAACGAAACGAATTTTATTTTGACTAACAAGATCCAATTCAGTCACGTACATAATTTGAATTTGACATTCTTTTCCGGGAAGAAGTGCTCCTACATTAATAATGAATATGTCTTGTGATTTTTCGTCTTGTTCCATAAGATAAGCACCATGACCTTGTTGCAAAGCTTGTGTATATTCTTGTTGTGCTTCAATTTTTTCTTTCAATTGAGCTCGAATTTCTCGATCATCGATTTTTGCTACAAACGAATAAATTGCAGCATTTTCTTCGATTGGAAAACAGTATACAGCTTCGATTGGTTGATTTTCATCGTTTCGAAATAGTTGTGTAATACTAACATCGGCACCAAATGAACGAATTTTTGAAACGATTGCAACTGATTTTAATGCCACATATTTTTGTTCGCGTGTTGATGCGTCAGATTTGATGCGGAGCATTTTTTTTAAGCAAAAAGCAAATACTATTTAAAAAATTACCTCTTGCTAGTCAGAAGAGATATGTCAGCGCTCTCGGTTTTTATACAGGTGTAGCAAATCAAAAGTTACGACATGTTTTTTTTCTGTCTTACATGAGTCACTGCTGTAAATCCCACAGAAAGAAATGTTTGGGTTTTTTTTTACTCAAGTAGTGCGTTTGATATGACTCATCTGTAAATAATTTCTTGTGCTTCCGTTGTAAGAAACGAATGACTCAGATTATTTGAGGAAAAAATCAACATTATATCAAAGATAATAGAAATTTCGAACATGAATAGTTCACCAATCAGATCAAGTTAAGTACTTCATTATACAGAGATTTATAATTCATAAAACTATTAAATTGTAATATACTAATTTTCAGATTTAATAACAGTAAAATGTAAGATCGGCTTTATTGTACTCATGTGAGAGAAACTACAAAGAATCGGCAATAATTTTCGATTTACTACTATCTTTCATAATTTCTGTGTGAAATGTAGATGTTGAACGTGAGTCTTCTTTTCATACACATTACAACTGATATAAGATGCCCATAATTCAAAATTCAAGTTGAATTTTTTCTTCATCTTTTTATACATAATTTGATAGAGCGTGAGCTGTTGATCAAGAAAAAACAGATGGGTGTTTTTCTTTCGCAAAAAATACACTGTTTTCGAATTACACAATCGTTTAAGGTTTTACTCCAGTTAAAACCTACTGAAGAATTTTCTTTTGTTGATTCATCATGAAAAAGTGAGTATATAAACTGTATTAAATCATTTCTAGTCCAAAAATTGTATTAATGATGGGGCATCTTCTTCCCTTGTTCCGAACCTGTGAAAAGTCGTTTTTGTAAACCTATTTCGTTTTTTTGTGTAAATGATGAAGACAAATGTTTCAGTTCTTTTAATTCATAGTACCATGAGTGACGAAAGTACGCATCGATTTTTTTCCTGCCCTTTCGTTGTTGGGAAAAATTATCCTTATTGAACTCTGACAGTAATCCTCACTTTTCTTCTTCAAAATCAGTCTTTTATCTAAGAAAATTGTCATATTGAAAGTCTACGTAAAAGGGTATGTGGGTGTAAGCCTTCTCTTCAACCACATCAACACTCCCACCTCACTCACAGCCACGTCCGCCAATACCCACACACGCATACCCAACTATCCATATACATAGTAGTCCTAGTTTTACAGATCCTAAATTTTGATAGCCTGTAGAAATCTTAAAATATCGCCGATTAAAGATCAGCCATGAAGATTTTGTATCAATTCAAGAACTGGAATTTTCGGAAGAATTTTCTAATGTCGAGAGTGTGGGAGTGCACGTGGTCATGATAGTGATTCTTGTTCTAGCATCCACCCACACCATTTTCACACAGTTACGTTTCGGCTCTACATTTATTGATTAATAGAGATTATGCAAGCAACCAATCGATGCAATAATCACATTTTTGAACAGCAATTGGCTTCGTCTCGTCATTCAGACACATGTTGTTCTTTAAATCTTGGTGGTAGTGTAATTTTGACAGATCATTTGTTTTTGAATAAATAGCAGTTTGATAAAAACCCGTGAAGTCTAATCTATAGTACTTAGAAATGTGAGCGTTTCTCTTATATCTGAAATGACATATGTTGAAATACTGTGATTTCAACATGTCTTATGACAAAATAATAGCTATAAGAGAATGAATCGATATTCATATACATGTTTTTTGAATCTTCAGGAGACAAAGAAAACTGGTTCAAAGATCAATATCAATATTCAATTATTAAAAATATATCAATCAATCTCAGGGAAAGATAAGAAAACAAATAGTAGTTTCAAGCAGTGCAGACTCGATCGTTAGTAAATTTTCTTAGTAGAGCAAAAGCAAAAGTATCAATAAAAATGTGTCACAAATTGGTGAATGTATATTAGGCTCGAGCAGCTTGAGCAGGCCACATTTCGAACCTTCCATCCGGTACTATAGCCCATCCAGTTTCCACGTACAAGACACCTTCAAAAATACGCTTTTGATTGTTCCAAGCCAACTGGTAGTGACATTTATGACCCGTATTGAATCGTGGATCTCCAGTTCCGAACTAAATAGAAATAAACGAGTATGAATTGATTTTCGGAATTTTTGTGGCAACAAAATTATAAATGGTTACAAGACGTTTCAAACAAAATTGAAGAAGTTAACAGGAACTTTCTCTTCTTCAAGCCTTATAAGCCGAATACTCCTCCCAAGAGACATTATGATAATTGATATAAAAAATATAACAAAGCTTCATATTCAACAACGAGTAATTTTCAGGTTAATGTAGTATAATAGACTATAGACTGAAAAACAAAATGCTATTAGCTGGCTTCTGAATGAGATGATAAATTAGTTAAAATTAAAAAAAAGTGCATGTAAATTTTTGTTTTGGTGACCCTCGTTTGTTCATAGATACAATGTACAGTTTTTATTTAATGATTGATATTGGCGAGCATTACATCTAGCTATCTTATGAAATTAGCCTTGAAAATTCAACGTGATCTACTGTCAAGATATGACATCTGAAAAAAGTGTTCCTTGGATATAGGATCTATAAGAATCAAAAGAGAGAAATTTCGATTGAAAATTTCGCTCTTAAGTAGGCTTCATGATCTGTCGAACGCCCTAAAATTTTCAGTCCAAACAGATGTTTCCTTCTAGAGATAGAGTACGTTAAAAAACGTTGATTTTGTGAAATGTCATCGTTTTTTGTCTTCAATATCTCGACTCGAAAGTTCCGCTTTGGTTGAAAATTTCAAAGCATTCTAAGGACCATGAAGCCTACTTATGGGCGAAAATCATATTAAATTTTCTTTCTTTAATTCTTGTATGGGGTCGAATATTTCTTCGAAGAGATATTCAATAACGTTAGAAGCTGAACAAGATACTTCTTAACTAAAATATGAGCATACTGAAGGTCCATAATCTCTATTTTTGTGATCAGCTTCCTCTCGTTGTCAAGAAATGTTCCTTTACTTTTAAAAGTTAAGACAAGAATTTTTTCTCTAATGCCTTGAATAGTATATTAATACATGATTTAAATCTTTACAATAGACGTTGATTCGAACAGAAAGTCTATTCTCTAGCTTTAGAGAAACTTCTTGGTGATTTTCGAAAGAAGCTTTCGCTTGAATGGTTTTTCAAAATGTTACCAGAAATAATTTCGAGCTTCAAGATTTACTTTGTATTTTTGAGTCATAGTTATTTGCAGCGTGTCCCTTGAATAAAATCCACTTAAGATGAAATCACCAATCGAATCGTTACCATGACCTTCAAGCGAGTTGTCATACGGTTTAAAAATCATCGAATGTGGAAACGGGCCAAACCAATTTCCATATTGGTAGAAACGGTTTGACCAAGCACCATTTACAAAAATACTATTTAATGGGTTTTGCACCATATGTGGAGACGAAACAAAAGCTAAAAAAATGAAAAATATTTCGATCTTAACGATATTCAATACAACTCACCTTTTTTCATCTTAGGTAATCCTAGAGAAGCATTGTTGTTACCTTTTGCGATCGGATGTTCTTTTTTCTGAGATATCCAATTATTTTCTTGATCTCTGTCACGTGAAGGTTGCATCAAATGACCTAGATTCAAATACGAAAATTATTTTTAGCATTTAACCACCTTCAACACTTATAATGAGGACTACTGATTATTGTTTTTTCTTTTTAGAATAAGACTCGAGGTTGGAACAAAATGCTTGTTTATTGAATTGAGTGTGGGCATGGGGTGAGATTCCGAATCAGTCTTCAGTTCATCCTCGCTTACAATGCGTCCCAACCATCCACATCCACACCACAGACTACAAAATACCGTTTCTAATAATGTTTCTGATAGATTTCAAACATACAAATCTCTTCGTAGTGAGATAAAAAAAAAAGGTATTATATTTCCAAGGTAAAAACTTGAATTCAGTTACTATCAATGATGGCGAGATATTCAACAAGTTAATTCGTAACTGCATTTCATTCTGAAATAGATACTGTTTACCTGATGGTAGTTTAGCTTTTTCAGGTGATCCAAAATTAGAGTTATGCAACGGTTAATATCTTTTACCTGTTGGTGGTTTGATATGGATGGATTTGATGCTTTTAGGTTTCGGTGAATTGTCCGTTTTCGTGGACGAATAGTGTTGAGTTGTCTGTGGCTTGGTTTTTACTGACACAACGTGATCAGCATTTTTCATTGATAGAGGCTGCTTATTTGGTTTACTCATAATAGGAGTTAGAATACTAGGCTTTTCCATCGGCTTCGGTGTTGGTGTTAAATGTGCAAATGGTGGTTTAACAAATGTAATAGGTGGTTCCATTTCTTTGAGATGAATAATATGTAATCCATCTTCTAAATTCAGCTGACTCATGACTTCGAAGTAAGACCCAGGCATTAGAATGACTTCGTGTTCTTTGTTTTCAAAATAAGAATGCGATCCAATTGGTTTTCCATTTCGACATTCGATGGAGAACAACGTTCGCATTCCATGGTTACCCAAAAATTGATCACTATTAAGAACTTCTAAATTGGATGTACATGAACTAACACCCCACCAAACAAACTTGTGTCCAGTCGGATACATGGAGCTCATATCAACATTACATATTCCTCGCCATACTGTCTTAGCACAAGAAGGAATCTTGTAAAGAGCCGAAAGAAATAGTTTAAGAAAAGGAAACCATGGTTTAAGTTGTTGTCGATTTTTATTTCTAAGAGCTGAATTGAGGATTTTATACAAACTAGGTTCGATATCGAACTGCATTGTATATAAATAAATCGACGCCGATTCATCTTGTTTGAGACCATCTGCTGGATACTTGCAATTGTGTTTAGCTACAAATACATAATCACGGATGCCGTCGAAGAAATCGGATACAAAAGATATTGATTCTTCCAATGGTATTGGAAGAGTTGCCTCGTAGCCTTTGATGGGCGAGAGAAATTTTGCTAACGGTTCATCACGTACGTCACTATAGCGAGACATCCGATGTTGTTTTTGCAATCGTACTGAGCTTTTCATGGGAATAAGTATAGATGACACTCACAATGTATACAGTAAGTCACACTAAATATCAACGACACAAGACTTGCAATAAGTTAGACACATGATGTGAGTTCTTATTTGTATGAAATAACGAAGAAAAGGAAGAAACGCTTCAATAGTTAAGTATATCAATCAACAAAACCGCTCGTGACTAGTAAAAAAACAACATTCTCATAGGAGAAGGAATGATGATGAAAAACATAGACATTTACTTCATTGCAAACGTCATATCATTACCTTTTTCTAATGTTTTTTTACAAACCTTTTGTAACACACCAGAAAAGGACAATTTTTTGTTAGTTATTTTTTACATTACATTTATTTAATAAAATTATTGAGAAAAACATATTCTGACAATTATCAATTTTTGTAACATTTCTCAATTTGCACAATATGAAGCAGAGATACAACAATCTTCTTTTTACCACTGTATACTCCTCAGTTTGTATTCGTTTCTCTGTACTCGACTACTGTTTCAAATTTAGTAATTTAAAACATGAAAAATAACCTAGTTTTCTTAATCAGAAGCTTTTGTCTAAAGTCTGCTTCTAAGCCTTGATTATATCACTCTATTTCTGTTATGATGTGCATTATTTTCATTACAAGTAGCTCATTCTCGATGTATATGTTCTTTTCAATCACAAAACGATCTACATCGTTAATGTTTATTCAGATTTTGTTTTCAACAAAATATTGACAACAATAGCTTATTTTGTTTTTTTGTGAATCTGATGTGAACATCTGCAAAAACTATGTTGTCTATCGAATGTATAACTATTATGAAACGTATGTTTATTCTTTTTTTCTAACCATTTAGGTTTGTACAGAACTGAATTCCATATACAAGTGACAACATTTCAATTATTTCTATTCCCAAGATTTTAAATTTAAAAGTTTAGGATAGAAACACATTGTGGTTATCAATTTGTATTGGAAACCGATTTCTACTCATATCACAAAGAACTCGATTTTCTACAAACCTAACTGATTAAATGATCACGATAGGTTCGTAAACGAATAGTTACTTCTCAATAAAATCAACTGTGAATTTAGTAGTATCAAAGCAATACGATTTGGTGAAGTCAATTTACGTTTATTAATTAATCGTGACTATATCTTGAGACTATGGATATGACTAGAATTGATAACTTTAATTCAAAAATTCAAGGTATCACCACGATATTCATGTCAACCTTGCTTAAGGGTCTCATCAGATAGACGGCGTAGATGTGTGTGAGTGCGTAGATTTTGCACGACTGAAGAAAATTTTGATTCAGTTCAATGGAATAATATCATATATGTTTTTTTTTTTGTTTAGCTGTATTTGTAAAATATATGTACTTTCATTATGTGTACGCTTGTTGTAATGTTTGTGTCACAAGAGTAATTAGAATTCAAGAAAATTAAGTATTTCTCTAAAACAATTTAAAATCTCACTTGACCCTCATTCTCAAGTTTATTTTATCCTAGGAAAATATTACAGTTTGCTCAGTTCTAAGTTCTTCGGTAACATTTATCTCTATTTTTTTTTCAGAAAAATGAATAGATTATCGCAATAAATTAAGAATATAAACACGAATAGAACCATGAGATGGCGCAACAAGCACTCCATCAAGGTCTTCACAACGTGACATAGGCACACGTTTGATCGCGAGACAGTCTCGTCTATCTTTGTATACTATAGTTTATTCGAGTATTTATTAATTCTATTACTATGATAATACAAAAAATCAAATGAACGTATTTTCGTTAAACAAGCTATTTGAAAATGGAGACGACCAATAAAATTTGAAGAAGATTTTCTACATGTTCTTAAATCATTCATTTTGTTTCTACTTAAAGTCACCCTATGTAAATATTTCCTGTATTACCCAAGCAGACAAAAATTTCAAAAAACGCGTTTAAACGCACAATCGGGAACCGCGACTATGATCCATTCACGCTCATTAAAAAAACGCAAGAAACGACGTTTTTTGTGCAAAATAGTCAATTTTCAAGCGTGAAAACGGCAAAAATATAAAAAACTGAGCGTTTAAACACGTCGTTTTTTAAATCTNCCTTATAAATATTTCCTCAATTTACTCGAACACCCATATGCACACGCACACCCACATTCCATCCACACCCTTATAGCATCCTTCAGTTTTTAGCCGCTTAGTAGCAGTAATCTTTATTTATTCATAAAGAGATCGTTTAATTGATCTTAATTGATTTTACTAAATTAAACTAGTTAATCGTCATAAAATTCAAATCATTAATACTAAATAACATTAATTAATGATCATCTATATTCCTTACTGATTAGTAAAACAAAATACATTGTTCGCGTATGTATTAGTTTTTTAGCAGTCTGATTTAAGAAAGTTTAATTCTTTTAACAAAAAAAAAGTTGTAAATCTTTGTATATTTTACTTGTGTTTTTCTGATACTCATTTCATGTTTCAACATTCATGACACTTATTTCAATTCGATCAATTTCTGCTTCAGCTTCACGTCAAATTTTTTCTATATCAAGTAAAACACGATTATATTATTGCGAATTAGTTAAAATTGATTTCGATTTTAATTTTAATTGTTCAATGGATGATGATAAATGATCAAGCATATGACGTAAATTTTGGATTGTACCATCTTGACTTGTTATTCGAAATGTTGATGAAGATGATATCATTCGACCATCATAAGATTTTAATGATTTAAGAATTTATTGTTTTGATGTTAATTGAAATTCCATTTTCTATAGAAATTAGAATCATATAAAAAGAACTAAAAAGATACAAAAAAATATGCTTTACATTGCATCTTTTTATATTATCTTTAGTACCAACTTCTAAGTTTCTCGTACACATAAATTCAATAACCGATGTGTTGTTCTTGTATCCAATCAGATAGTGTACGTATAGTTTGATCGAATTCATTAAATTGATTAATTGAGTTGTTCTAATGTCTACTAGAATGCAAAAGATTAATATACTTAGAAGATCTTTTTCTTTATATATATATTCTTACATCAATTCGAGCCGAAATCAATGAGTTTATTTTAAATCAATCAATATTAATTTGTTTAATACTTTCCATATAATCAATACTTGTTAAATCTATATTAGCTTTTTGTTGAAATCATTCATTAAGAAAATCAATCGTTCTTCGATGGTTAAATACATCAGCACACATATCCCATTCAAATGAACTTCTTTTATACAAAGAAATATATAAAACTACAATGAATTTTCATAGATTTCAAATTAAATTTATTAAGCCGATAAGACTGTTACAACAGTCCATATCTTAGATTGTTCAAACTAATATACTCGAGCTTAGATGAAGAAATGTCAGATCAAAATTTTAAGTCTCATTTCTTATAATCTTTGGACTTAACTCTGAAGTGACTATAATAGAGAAAATGTATTCAATGTCTTCAGTCAGACAGTATTTTCTCAACGATCATATAAAAGATCTAAATGGTTAAGCTCAAGATAATATTAGTTTTGTCTGAAACGTGTTCCATGATCATCATTCAATAAACGTTTAATTGTATCAATAAATACAATCATTTCTTTACAAGCTTGTCTTGATGGTAAATTATTAATAATATTTTGATGAAAAATATTCTCATATCGTAAAACTTCTGTCTAAAAATCTAAGAAAATAAAAAGAAAATTTATCCATATCAAATTTTGAATTTTTCACTCACTTTAAGATATGTCCATTTATAATGAAAATTGTCTAAGTTACTTTCTATTAATTGTAAATCATAAAGATTATAAGTTGTTAAATGCTTTATTAATATTATTATATTTGAATAAATATCTGCAATATTTTCAAGACGTTTTTTTGACATTCTACAACGAATTGATTATTTCAAATGAGAAAAACAAAATTTTTCAAAGATACCATCATTTTTTTGTAGTTGAATTTTAAGTTCACTAACATCACCATCATAACGTGTTTAAGATTCATTTGAATATTATCTTAATGTATCTTCAATTAAAGCTAAATTACGTTTTATATTATTAGCATGAGCTATTTCAGGATGGGTGTGGATGGGCTGGATCAATTCTTCGTTCACAACCATACATCCACAGTCACTCCCTTCTTATCAGTGATGTTTCTACCTGCATTTTCTTTCTTTTTCATTCCAAAATCTCTTGAAAACAAAACAATTTGAAGAAGATTGAGTGAAAAACTCTAGCCGCTGCCGTCATAGATGGGAAAAAGATTATCTTTCACAGCCACTGTTCAGTGTTTATAAAAATTGAAAATTTTCAGCCGCTGCCACCGCCGATCAACCCGTCGGTTTATATCTCTATATCTTGCGTCATCTGACATATCATTCAGAAAAAGGTCAACGAACGAGTATATAAAGGAATAGAATTTAATTATTTGCTTCAGTATTTTCGTTACTTCGTTCGTTTTCAACTATTTCTTTCATTTATTTTCATACAACGTTAGGCAGCTATCATGTCGAAACAAGCCTTTGAAGAAGCAAATGAAGCTTTTGTTGACGGAAAATATGAAGAAGCATATAAAGTTCGTTCTGAAGAAACTTTCTCTTTTCTCTTATAATAAAACGTTGATCTTCTAGTTTTATACAAAAGCTCTTTTAAACGATGATAAAATCGATCATCGATATACTTCCAATGTCTTAGCATCACGTGCTCAATGTTCATTAAAATTAAAAAACTATGCAGGTAAATACGAATTTGTTTTTCAAACTATTATTACGACTCTATTGTTATGTTACTTATTCTTCTAGATGCATTAAAAGATAGTAATGATGCAATTAAATTAGATGAAACAAATATTAAACCATATATTCGTAAAGGTGTTTCATTATATAATCAAGGTTTAAAGGAAGAGGCTCTACAAGTATTTGTTCGTGGACTTGAATTTGATTGTAAATTGATTGTATTCATCTTGTTTTATAAACATTTTATTTTTTTATTAAGCTGCTGATGAACAATTGAAAATATGGCAACATAAATGTGAAAAAGAATTAGCAGGTACAATTTCCTCTTCTGATTAATTAAATTATAGTTTTATTTTAATTTAGAACAAAAGTCTGTTACTATGACTGTTTCTGTTGAAAAAGAAAAATTAACCACGAATGCTATATCTGGTCCTCCATTGCCACCAGCAAAAATCAAGTATATTTTATATTTTCTTTTTGCTACTATAAATATTTATAACTTGTTGTTATTAGACATTCCTTCTATCAAACAGATAGTGTTGTTACTATTCAAATCCCCATTAAAGGCTTGAAAAAAGATCAAGTTCAGATTCATTCAACAGATGCAACTGTTTGTATATTTTTATTGGCAATGTCAATTTGATAATATTAAATATCTATAATGATTGTTTTTAGATTAACATTCATACGAAAATACCATCTTCTGGTCAAGATTATTCACTTGAAGTCGATCTTGCTTATCAAATTGATTCATCACGTACAAATTTCAACGTTACTGGTTCAAATGTAAGAAAAATAAAATTATTTTATTTTTTGTTTAATATAATGTTTCTTGTTTTCAACAATAGCTCGAAATAAAATTATATAAAAGACAAGCTATACAATGGACATCGTTAGATGCTCAATCAACAGCAGCTAAAGTTCAACCACCAGGTACAATGTCATTAAACTATTTTATTTTTGTATTTAAATTATATTTCCAGTTCCAATGAGTCGATCTTTGGTTGAAAAAGCACCAAGTTATCCATCATCTAGTCTACATGCAAAAAATTGGGATAAATTGGAAGCTGAAATAAAAAGAGATGAAAAAGAAAATAAGGATGATATGGGTGATGGAAATGCGTATGTTATTGTTTTCTTCTAATTTTGTATTGTTTTTATAAAATCCATATATATCTAGTATATTTCAAAGACTCTATCAAGATAGTGATGAAAATACACGTCGTGCAATGAATAAATCAATGGTAATTGTATTCGGATATTTCTTTTAACTATGAAATAATTGAAATATTATTTTTAGTATGAATCTGGTGGTACATGCTTAAATATGAATTGGGAAGAAGTATCTAAAGGTCGAGTCACCTGCGAACCACCCGATGTCAGTTTATTTATTTAATTTGTTTTTAATAATATCGAATCTCTTTTATTCGTTTAGGGAATGGAATGGAAAAAATATGATTCGTAGATATGACCTATACAATGTAATGAAGAGAATAAATTTGTTCATCTTTCAACAAAAAAAATTTTTCTATACTTAATCATACACTTCTTTAATATAATATTAAAACAAATTATCTTTCATATATATATGTTTTTTCTTTATGGTTAAATAGTATAGCTCTGTAAGTTTTTTTTCATAAAAATACACAAGTATTCTTTTACTGTAACAAAATAAACAAAAGCTATCGTCCACTAATTTCTTCAATCAACCTTACGTTAATCTATTCTCATAATTCTCTAGACTTCATTTTACGTATTAGATAAATTTGTCAATGGTTCTCATAATAGCTATAGCATTTGCTTCTAGTAATATGCATCGAATTTTTATTGCGCTTCAACCGATATCTATTTCGAAAAAAAAGGCTAATTCTTCGATCGAATACATGCTGCAGTAGTATTGTGCTTAACCTTTTGGATAAAACCTAGTACAAAAATGCAAAATAACTTAACAAATTATTTTCTTACATTATTTTAGAGGACCTTTCTTTTTATCTCAAATTTATCTACAAGGTGGTTGTGGATGTGAGTCGACTAAGAGCACACCCACACTATCTAGATTAAACAATGCTTCTAATGGAGAACATATTCTTTTAGAAATATCATCTGTTTTGATATGTTCAATGGGTCCAGATGCAATAGAGAAAAAGTATATCATACAGTATTGGGATCACAAAGATGTTATAATATTTATATGCTGGGTAACGCCAAGCGACAAGTCACGATATCCAAGACTGTACATTTGGGTGTGTGGTTGTGGATGAAGAATAAGTCTACTCCAGCCATGCTCACATCCACTCACACCCACCCTTAACAAACAAAAAAATAAAGATAACACTTGCTACATATATTTAGAACGAGTTTCAGTACATGCGGAAAACCTCTCATTAATTGTTTTTTATTTTCACTGCACAACAAATGAAAAAAAAAATTCAAAATCAATCTTTTAATGATTCTTTGATTTTTCTTAACTCCTTTGTTCCTTTATCGATTAGAAGTGCAACATTACTATTACTAGTAATAAGTAATAGCCTATAAGATGATTATTGATTGTCGGTAACTAGACATAATTTGCAAAAGTAATAAAAGTAACAAAGTGTTATAATATTAAAATTAGTAAGTCCTAGAAGCAATATTATTACAAGTTTATTATCAGTAATAAAGTAATAAAATGATTATCAATCATCCAGTAATAAAAACAACAAGTAAAATCTCTACTAGTGAGCACTTCTTTATAGTGAAAACCTCATTATTCTGAGCGTTTTTAACCAGTCAGAAAAATCAATTTTTGCTGAAAACGGACCTCTCGAAAGTGAGCACCTCCTTATTGTGAACGTTTTGAACAGTGCTGATCGTGCTCACTTTATAGAGACTTCACTATAGTAATGTAGCAGTCCTATTATTGATCTGCGTGTCTTCTAAATTAAACTATTAAATATATTTGAGGTCACCCATTTTCGATAAAAACATTTCGGAGTTTGTCGGAGTGGGAGTCGGAGTCGGGTTTTGGAATAAAAAAACCTGACTCCACAGGTCTTTACTTAGAGCAGATCAAAAGTAGTGTCGTCAATATCTTTTTCCCATAAAGAAAACTTGAAGAAAGTTTTGTTTACGTAGTAGTAGAGAAAACAACGCTCTCTGTTTTTGTGCTATTTAATCACTATTGGTTTAATATCGTAATAATAAAATTACGATTGGAATTGTTTTTCTATAAAATATAACGGTTGTATCCATGCTATTTGAAATAAAAAGGCCGAGTGAGTATTTTTCGAATAAGTTTTCATAGGAACAAGATAAAGAGCTGCGGTTTTCACTCTTCGAAAGAAGAGATGGAGATGCGTCGAATTAAATATTATGGGCTTTCTAAACATGTTGTCTGAATTTTATTTAACCAATTATCTAAGTTTTAAAAAAATGGCTTTTTATTAAAAAACAAACTGCAGAAACACTTTTTTCATAGAAGCTGCTTAAAAATCACTTACAGCTGCAGTTATGTTACTTATGACACGTGAAAAATTAATTTCAAACATGAAAACCTTATGCAGGGTGTGGGCGTGGGTTATGAAGACAAGACTGAGACACACTCGCATACGCTACATCCACACCTCATAAACCCACATCCACACCCTGCACAACTTAATCGATAAAAGTCCTCAATATACTATTCTGTAAAGCGTGAAAAAGTACTTCGATCTATACTATAATTTTTCATATTAAGAGAGTCCCATTCACAATAGATTTATCACTTAGAATGATCTGTTGAGGCTAAAATGGTCAGAAAATGCATAATCCTTGTAAGAAACGTTTACGATAAAAATGTCAGCTCTATATGTCAAACTAGACGGAACTTCTAGCTTATTTGTAGTCTATTTATAACTTCCAGGAGAACTCTTATATTTTCTTTAAATTAGCTGCTCGATAGCTAGAATTGGTTTCAAATTAAAGCGAATATTAATGCATATAGGCAAAAAAATGATAATTCAAAATATTAAACTCACTTTTTTTTAACACGGGTACCAACTATCAAAAATCGGATTGGGTAGAAGTTTACTCTCGTTGAGATCTTTAAAACACCGGCGATATGTGGAACACTATGGGAGAAGTTTCAATTTTGCTGATTGAAAACAATATTCTGAGAAAGACGATAAAAAAGTTCAGAAATTAATTTTTTCTTCAAATCCAGAAAAAAGTTATATTAAACGGCATATTTAAAATATACATATATATAGAAATTTTTAAAACACAAAAAATTATACAAACTATCACCATCAACCACACTTACGTAACTACAATGATGTATTCAATGCTCATGTGAGAAGAAGAGAATCTTTCCCAAACTGAAAAAACGATTAAAAGAACTATGAAAATTTCTCAAGAAGGCACTATATCAAGATTGAAATTTTCTTCGAAAGTCTATTAAAAATGACTGTTTTGCAAAACGCTATATATATTTTGAAAGAGAAAATTTCACTGTATTTTCCGGTAGTAGTTTGCTTCGAAAAAATAGATTCTATGAGGAGCACGCCTAAGTTTGAAAAGAAAAATTAACAATTTCTACGATAATTATAAAAAGAGAACTAAAAATGATAGACTCCAAAGTCCATTGAGTTCTCGAAAGTTTTATTTGCATTCAGCAAAAACAAATGAATACCAAAAATTCTAAATTTCATCTTTCTAATCAATTAAAATTTTTACTGAGGGAGTTCGCAGATTTATGATCTAATTTGACAATAACCTTTAATATTATATTAGTTTGTCTCATGAACTTCTTGAAGAATAGCCATAGATTATTAACATAGAAAAAAAAACTATTTATCTTATAACGGTTCTTTTCTTTCCATTAGAAAACAAAAAACCAACATAAGGATCTGCACTGCACAAATACAATAAAGGAAATTCTGTAAAAGAAGAGTCAAACAATACCGAAATCTACTTAGATGTTCGTTGTCAGAATTTTAAGGATAATTAACTATATTGGAGCCATTATATTACAAAAATTGTTCCTTTTGGGTGCAGGTGGATGTGATTGTGGGTACTAGTGTTCTCTTTGCTCACATCCATACCCTCGGTCTAAATTAACATGAGTATGAGAACACAAGTGCTAGTATTGTCTTCACTGACAGTCAGCTTCTCCCGAAACACACACTCAAAAACTCTTACACTCATATGTATTAACTTTTTTGTTAGTATTCAAGTGTTTATTTTTCAAAATTCTAAAATATAAGTCGATCAATTAGAAGATGATGACGAGATGTATTCATGAATGCCATTTTTTGAATACTTATATATTATGGTGTCACTTAAAGAATAAATAATTGAAGACAATATGATACACATCTAAATCAATTGATATTTCAATGCTGAATCGATAAGTTCGAAAGGTTTACCATGATCAGTACATTAACAACAACATCTAAAGTTTACATACAATGTACATAAAATTGTGATTCAAATATCAATTTAGTTTACATTAATAGTAGACTTTTAAAATATTTTGTTATCAAAGATTATCGTGTTATTCTTAATCGTACTCTTCTCGTCACACATCCCATTCAATAAAAAGATCGTTCATCTTTATGTAACTTCCTATCACTCACTTCTACTTCGACAACCGCCTATAAAACAACTTCATATAAAAAAATTCGTTAGATAGTTAGACACTGAAAAATCGATTTGCAGCACCAACAACTTGAGTTTGTGAACACAACACTTTAGATACAGAAACTAACATTATTTCATTGTAAGAAAAACTTGAAACCAAAGAAATCAATATATTCACGATAAGGTCAAAGCTAAAGTGTGCAAGTTTTACAAATATCCGAACATTATCAATAGTCTTTCAAAAAATACTTTCTACTGTTTCTAATCCTTCTATAGTCCAGCCTTTCGCCTATTTCAGATAAACATTACATTTTGTTTATTAGTTCAGTGCAAATATGGAATAATGGATCGAATGCGTGATTGACTGCGCTTATAGAACAGTTTAATACACTGTCAGTAAAACCAGAATAACACTATCATCGTAGCCTTTGTTGAAATCTCTGTACTGAATCGATTATATCTGTAGGAGCGTTTCATCCGAAGGATGTAAACTCCTAGATTTCTTCTTATTGAAATGAAAAAATATTTTTATGTCCTATTTTATTTCTCAATTCTTGTTTACAAACATCTGCAATACATACTAAGAAAACAAAACAGATGTGAATATATACTTCTTATAAACCATAATTGAAATTAATTTCTTGATTAATAATGATGAGCTATTTTAAGCTAAATAATGTAAAATATCTTTGTCATTGGAATCTCTTTTAAGATATTCTTTATCAATTAATATATCAATACATTGCTAGAAGATAAATTCAATAAAATACGTTTACCTTAATCAAAGAAATTTCAGGTTTAAAACGTAAACTTAATTTTTCAATGATTTCTTGCATTAATAATGAATGTTTTAAACTTTGCTGTTGTTTCATTATTCGAACAATCATTGCCTAGACATATCAAAGTTTATTAGAAATAAAAATTTAATTTTTATCTACTTGAATAACTAAATAACGATCTTTATCGATTGATATATTTAAACATTCCAAATCTTGTTGTTCGATTGATCTTAATGGTACATTTAAATTTATTCGAATTTTTTTACTAGAACAAAAAAAAAAGAAAGAATTAAAAATTTACTTCTAACACTAAACAACTTTACCTTGTAAAGTTTTTCGTTAATTCAATTGTATGATTCATTTGAATATCATGATCTTGAAAATTTTCAGTAATTTCCTGACATAATAATATTTTACTCTCCAATAGACTATAAAGAACTTGAACTAATAATTCAGGTCGAATTTGTGTTTTATCTCGTATTCCCTCAACTGTCAGTTTTATATTTCCATTAAATAATAATAATACAATCATTTGATATGTCGATACCTTTGAAATAATGAATTCAATGTGAAATTTGATAAATAATCAATTCTTACTTGCAATGTATATTTCTTTTTAGTAAAATATGTTTGTATTTCACCTTTTGAATGTTGATGAAGCCACATTAATTTTCGACCATTATGACGATGAGTATAAAAATCTGTAAAACTATCCAATATTGCTTTCAACTGAAAGAAAAATAGAATTATCAAAAAGCAATGAAGAATTAATTACTTCAACTAGTAAAATAACATTTGGCAAAGATGAGAATGGCCATAAATTTGAATTCAACACCATTACAGAGAAGTTGACTATAAAAAAATATGACGCGAACTTTTCTTTTGAAATACTCAAAAATATATCTTACCAATGCTCTTTGGGTTATTAGTTTTACAATATGATTGATATTCATTAGTTAAATTTTTGCTAACGTCAACATCGTGCATCATTCGTTCGAATCTTGATGTATATTCAAAACCACATGTTTGCTGTAAAAATAAAGTAAAATGAAGAGTAAGAATCATGATAGATAGATTATATACTTTTAATTTTGATATCATTAATTTTTCATCATCATCACCATCAGTTCTTAATTGATCAACTAAACGTTTTGACAACATTTTACGATAGAATTTTTCATAAACATCTTTATCTTCAATATAATTAAAAATGATCTAAAAAGACAACAGTAACATTAATCAAAAGAACCAAAGAAATAATACCAATATTTCATTAAATTTTTCCTTAATAGTTTCGTCTCTAGAAATATAATTTCATTAATTTTTAAGTTTCAAGTGAAATTAAACGAACCCTTTTTGTAAAAGTTCATCACAATATCGAGCTAATAATTCAGCTGATTTTGTTGTTGTATCAGCTTTTTGTGTTATGGCATTATTATTTATAAACTTATGACAAGCCTATAGCATTTCAATAATAAATTCAAATTCAAATGGGCAAAAGTTTACTTTATCGAAGGCAGCTTCAAAGTATGATTCAGTACCAAAAATTTCTAAGAATTTTTTATAAATATTAATGAGTTCTTTGACATACGTTTCTGGATCCTGTTGCAGAGAAGAAGAGAAAAAATATTAGGAAAATGGGGTTTAAACATACATCAATTGCAGTTTCACTAATACGTTGAATAGTATTTATACCAAATTGATAAATATGATCTGTAATCATATCCAAGAGTTTTGTTTTAGCTTTTGGAATTCGATTGACTAGTTCCCATAAATGTTTTATATCTACATTTAAATCGAAGATATAGATATTTATTCTATAGTAGAAAAAGAATCCAATCATCACCTTCAACCTTTTCAGTTGATATGATGGTTCGCATTTCGTTTGTTATCGAAGTTAGATTCGAGTCCGAAAGAAATATTTCTTCGAATTTATTGATTAACAATTGTAATGTAGATTTGGATGGTGGCAAGAAGGATTCAGAAAAATTCATTTCTTGATTGAAATATTCTGATATCTATGAAATCAGTGAATAAAGTGTAAATGTTATATTTGATGATCAAATAAACAAATTTACTTGAGTAAGATATTCATTAATCGATTTTGATTCAAGAGATGGAGTTTTTTGTTTAAGATAAAAATCTTCTGCATCGCGAAGGAATTCATTTTCGAAATATTTTTTTATAGATGTCAATAATTGGTTCGCTTCTTGAATATTTATCCGAAAATTCATTAATCATCTTTTCATAATTAGGGTTCACTAAAGAAATATTTACAACTAAAATTAATAAGAATCATTGTTTAGTTACATACTATACAATTCAATAATATTTTTAACTAATCCAATATCGATAGATGATTTATTGTTACGATACTCTTTGATTAATTTAAAAAATGTTTGTGTTACAGTTGGAAATAGTGGTTTGAAGAAAGATTCGTTCCATATNAAACACCTTTACGAATATACGCTTTGATATTTGTTTCATCCAATTTAATTGCATCATTACCGTCTTTTAATGCATCTAAAAGAAAAAGTAACATAACAATAGTGTCGTAATAATAGTTTGCAAAACAAATTCGCATTTACCTGCATAGTTTTATTAATTTTTAATGAACATCGAGCACATGATCATCTCATACAGAATGTTCTAGCCATCGATTTCAAAGAAAACCGTATTGCTTGTGGTAGATTCGCCTATATCAATGGTGAACTACGATTCAGCAGTATTTGGCTACATTGTGGAAACCAGGGTGTGGGTGTGATGTGTCTAGAAGATCAACATTGACACCTAATAATACCCACACACACACCCTCATCGAAACACTTTCAAAGTCTTAGCATCACGTGCTCAATGTTCATTAAAAATTAATAAAACTATGCAGGTAAATGCGAATTTGTTTTGCAAACTCTTATTACGACACTATTGTTATGTTACTTTTTCTTTTAGATGCATTAAAAGACGGTAATGATGCAATTAAATTGGATGAAACAAATATCAAAGCGTATATTCGTAAAGGTGTTTCATTATATAATCAAGATTTAAAAGAAGAAGCTCTGGAAGTATTTTTTCATGGACTTGAATTTGATTGTAAATTGATTGTTTTCATCTTTTTTTTCTATAAAAATATATTTTTTTATTCAGCTACTGATGATCAATTGAAGATATGGCGGCATAAGTTTGAAAAAGAATTAGCAGGTACGATATTCTTTTCTGATTCAGTAAATAATAGTTTTATTTTAATTTAGAGCAAAAGCCTATTACTATGGCGGTTTCTGTTGAAATAGAAAAATTAAATACACATGCTACACCTGCTCCTCCATTGCCATCAGCAAAAATCAAGTATATTTAATATATTTTTTTCTATAAGTATTTATTAGTTGTTGTTTTTAGATATTCGTTCTATCAAACAGACAGTGTCGTTACTATTCAAATTCCTATTAAAGGCCTGAAAAAAGATCAAGTTTAGGTTCAATCAACAGATACAATTGTTTGTATATCTTTATTCAGTGTCAATATGATAATATTAAGTATCAATAATGTTTTTTCTAGATCACTATTCATACGAAAATACCTTCTTCTGGTCAAGATTATTCACTTGAAGTCGATCTTGCTTATCCAATTGATTCATCACGTACAAATTTCAACGCCACTGGTTCAAATGTAAGGAAGATGAAATTATATTAATTTTTCGTTTAATATATTGTTCTTTGCTTTCAACAATAGCTCGAAATAAAATTATATAAAAGACAAGCTATACAACGGACGTCATTAGATGCTCAATCAACAGCAGCTAAAGTTCAATCACCAGGTATAATGTCATTAAATTATTTTTTTTCCTATTTAAATGATATTTTCAGTTCCAATGAGTCGACCTTTAATTAGTTGAAAACACACCAAGTTATCCATCATCTAGTCTACATGCAAAAAATTGGAATAAATTGGAACCTGAAATAAAAAGAGATGAAAAAGAAAATACAGATGATGTAGGTGATGCAAACGCGTAAGTTATTATTTTGTCTTGATTTTGTATTGTTTTTATAAAATCCATATTTTTCTAGTATTTTTCAAAGACTCGATTAATATTGTGATGAAAACACACGTCGTGCAATGAATAAATCAATGGTAATTGTATTCGGATGTTTCTTTTAACTATGAAACAATTGAAATATTATTTTTAGTATGCATCTGGTGGTACATGTTTAAATATGAATTGGGAAGAAGTATCTAAAGGTCGAGTCACCTGCGAACCACCCAATGTCAGTTTATTTATTTAATTTGTTTTTAATAATATCGAATCTCTTTTATTCATCTAGAGAATGGAATGGAAGAAATATGATTGATAGATATGATCTATAAAATGAAATGAAGAGAATAAATTTGTGTATCTTTCAACAAAAAAGTTTTTTTTCTTTACTTGATCATAGGCTTATTTAATATGATATTAAAACAAATTATCTTTCATATCTATTTCGAAAGAAAAGGCTAATTCTTTGATTGAATACATGTTGCAGTAGTAACACTGCACTTGATTTTTCTGAAAAACGTAGTCCTAAAATGCAAATCAACTTAACAAATATCACTTGTCTTCTGGAGGAGAATCGATTTCAAAGCAAAACGCAAGAAACATATCTAGTTGAGTAATTTGGTATTTTATTCTTTGAGGGATATAATAAGATGTCGGTGTTGAAATGGATGAATAAAAGTACTAGTAAATGTAAATTAGGCTTATTCTTTAGAAATACACTCAAGTACAGCTAGAGGAGAACCATAACATTTGACTAATGCCGATTTATTTTGAGGAAAGTAAATAGCTGTTAACATTTAATTTTTAATGCCATACGAAATGACCAAACACCCAATAAAATCTAGATCAAACAATGTTTCTAATGGAGAACATATTCTTTAAGAAACATCATCTGTTTTAAGAATATGTTCAATGGATCCAAATACAATAACAAAAAAATATATTTTACAGTATTGGTATCACAAAGATGTTATAATATTTATATGCTGGAGAGTGCCAAGCGACAAGTCATAATATCCAAAGAAGCTGGTATCCTACTTGTTAAGCTGAGTGTGGGTATGTAAGGTTGAAGCGAAGATCTGCACTTACATCCAAATCTGAGGATATCCGAATGTCGAGTTGGATATCAATCTCGTTACACCAAATTCACTTAAAATCTTTAAATTGATGGTAAATGGTATCAAGACATACATTAGAGGAATATCTTAATCCCTATATGGAGAAACTCGATATCCGAGTTATAGCTATGACATCTCTCTACGATTTTCGGCTCAATGATCTCTGAAAAACAAAATAACCTTTTTACATGAGTCTAAAGACCGATAAACATAGAAATAGTTTTCAATAAAAGCTTGTAGAATCTTTTTAAACATAATTACCTTTTTTATGATATTGGAGAATAGAAAGTCGAGAGTACAAATTAAGTGGAAAGCACTCTTGAATTTGCCGAAAATATTATCTAGTTTTGTGATGAGTATCGCATTGTCTACTTTTCAGTTTCTTTCGACTTGGATCCATTGCTCAAAATGTAATATATTTTGTTAAGTCTTGTTTGGTTCTTGATGTTCACTGTGTTGTTTTACTGATTTCCCAAGTTCCCATCGATAATTAGGTGCATATAGATTAATATTACTTGATTTTCTTCACGTCATATAGACATGGAAAAGGCGTCTGGTTGTTATGCATTAAGTACATGAGACGCTACTGTGAAGTACAAGAAATACCTGGATCTTTTTGAACAATATTGATTTAAAATATTTTCTATTTTCTATCTCTNAGGACTAAGATAACAAAAATTGAGCCACTTTTTCAGAAACGAAGTCGAATTTAGCGGAACGTGAATTGATTTTTTAAACGTGAATCCGAACTGAATTGAATTCGAACCAACGAAAATGATTCGATTCGGTTAATAATGACTAGGGAAGGGAAGTTACCGATACGTTATCGGTTAACTGATAACTAGACAAGTTACCTGGAAAAAGTAACGAGTAACTTTCCACCCCTAATAATGACCATAAATTAGTTATCATAGTGGTTGTGTACTCATACACACACGCAATAGCAACTGTATGTAGCAATAGAGAAAAACGATAAGTGATGAAATTCTGTTAGGAAAAGTATAGAAAGAAAGAAAAAAAGAAAACAAGTAATGTGGATTGTATTATTAATAGGCACAAAGAGACAGGGTGAAGGAGATAGTAATATGCATGATGAACGTAAACAAAGGTTGACGACACTGATACTACAATAAAGACGCGTATGGCATTTTCAGAAGTTTAATGAGAAGAAAAGAAAATAGATCAATAGAAGATCTAATCTATGTTTGCATAAATAAACCGAGATTAATTTTGAAAATTTCCCCAGATGTTAATGAATTTTCAAAAATTTCCCCCGACGGCCGTCGGCGCACACGGGTAGATGCTGCACCGCTGGTTATTGCTATTCGAATTTCGATTAAAAATCGATAAGAAGATCAAATTCAAGTCCATTCCACAAATACAACTGTTTGTACATTTTCGTTCACTATCAACTTGATAATATTAGGTATCAATAATGGTTGGCTTGTTTGTTTTAGATCAGTATCTATATGAAAAAAACATTCTTTTGAGCAACAGTATTCACTTGAGATCAATCTTGCTTATCCAAATGATTCATCGCGTACAAATTTCGATGTTACTAATTCAAATATAAGAAAAATTATATTATGTTAGTTATTTGTTTAGTATAATTTTCTTTGTTTTAAATGATAGCTGAAAATAAAATTATATAAAAGACAACCTATGCCATAAATATTAGTAGATAATAAATCAATAGTAGTTAAAGCTTAACCACCATCTACAATGTCATTAAACTGTTTTATTATAGGTTTTTATTCAAATTATACTTCCAGCTCTAATGAATCAACTTGCAAGTGGAGAAGTAAGAAGTTATTCATCATCAAGTCTACATGTAAAAATTGGAATAAATTAGAAGCTAAAAGAAAAAGATAATGAGGATCCTATTCGTGATGCAAATTCATAAGTTATTCTTTTTGTCTGACTTTGTATTTTAATATGTTTTTTGTATTAGGAAATAATTTAATTATTAGTTTTTAGTATAAAACTGGTAGTATATGCTTTAATGTGAATTGAAAGAAAATATCTAAAGGTTGTTGAGTTACTTGCGAGTCATCCGATGTCAGTCTACTCATTCTTTTGTTATATTATTGTGTTGACTCTCTTTCGTTTAAGACATAGAATGGAAAAAGTATGATTTATAGACACGATCGATAAAAATTATATGAAAATAATAAATTTATTCATTATTCAACAAGTGAAATTTTTTTCCATAGATAATCACAGATATGTTTAATATGATATTAAAAGACTTTATCTTTCTTATATACATATGTGTTTTCTTTGTGGTTAAATAGTGCAGTTCTATAATCTTTGTTTTCATACTTCTCTGGACTTGATTTTATATATTAAATATTTCCATACTATTCACATTAACTATAGCATTTGCTTCGACGTAGTAATACGCATGGAATCTTTATGGTCGAATTAATATTGCAGTGGTAGGTGGTACTACGATTAAAGTTTTCACTTTTTCATATTTCTAAACTATATTAATTCTTTCTTATTAATAAAAAAAAAATAATTAATTATTATTGAAACAGCTATTTAATTTTCATTTATTATGAAATAGAAAAATATATTTTATGTTTGAAAAAAAAAATATTGTGTTTTAATCAAGTTGTTCAATTGTTGGACCATTACTGTGTGATTTCGATGTACGTTCAGCAAATTGTTCATTACTGTAAAGTTTTGTCATGATTGGCAAGCAAAGTTTTTCAATTTCTTTCAATTTATGTTCAAATTCATCTTTCTCAGCTAATTGATTTGTTTCAATCCATTTTAATGTTGATTCAATAACTTCATTCATTTTTGTTTTATCACTAGTTGAAAGTTTTGATGAAATTTTATCATCATGAATATTATTTTTCATATTAAAACAATATGATTCAAGTGAATTTCTTGCTAAAATATGTTCCTGTTGTGCTTGATCTTCTTTTTTATATTTTTCAGCATCTTTAACCATACGCTCAATTTCTTCTGATGATAAACGATTTTGATCATTACGAATTTGTATCTTTTTTTTTCATTGCCAGATGATTTTTCAACTGCAGATACATGCAATACACCATTCAAATCAATATCAAATGTAACTTCAATTTGTGGTACATGACTCGGTGCAGTTGGAATACCAGTTAATATGGAATTTCATAATAGATGATTATCTTTTGTCATTGTACGTTCACTCTCGAAAATTTTAATATCAACACTAGATTGATTATCTGAATAAGTACTGAATGATTGCGTTTGTTTAATCATCATCGATGAATTTCGTTTGATTCATGTTGTCATAACGCCACCAGCTGTTTCAATATCCTAAATAAGAATTAATAAAATTTTGTTTACTTTATTTTTCAAAGTTTCTTATCAATGATAATGGCAAAACGTCTAGAAGAAGTACATCTTTAGCTTCTTCGGATTTGTCACCTTTTAAAATAGCTGCTTGAACAGCTGCACCATATGCTACGGCTTCATCAGGATTGATTGATTTATTCAATTCTTTTTCATTAAAGAAGTTTTGTAATAGTATTTTTACTTTTGGAATTCGTTTTGAACCACCAACAAGTACAATTTCATCAATCTTTGATTTATCCATTCTTGTATCACGTAAAGAATTTTCCACTGGTTCAAGTTTTGCACGAAATAGATCAACACATAATTTTTCGAATCGTCCTCTTGTTGTTGATGTATGAAAATCAATACCTTTATGAAAAGCATCAATTTCAATTGTTGTTTCAGCTGATGTTGACAATGTGCGCTGTTAAAGAAAAGAAACAAAACATCAAATTATTTAACTTTTTCTAATACAAAATTAATTTTATACTTATTTTCGCTCGTTTACATGCTGTAGTAATCGTCGTAGAGCACGTGAATTTTGTGATATATCCTTATTGGTTTTTCTTTTAAATTCTTGTAGAAAACGTGTTACCATTCGACTATCAAAATCTTCACCACTCAAATGTGTATCACCGACTGTTGATTTGACTTCAAAAACATCATTATCAATAACAATTATAGATACATCAAATGTACCACCGCCCAAATCAAATATAAGAACATTTTTCTCACTTGTTATTCTTTTATCTAAACCGTAAGCTATTGCTGCTGCTGTTGGTTCATTTATTATTCGTAAGATTTTAAGAGCAGCAATAACACCAGCATCTGATACTCTTTTACCGAGATAAGCTTCAGCAGTTTCTTTCATTTTTGTTAATACCATCGATGAAATTTCTTCTTGTATAAATAATTTTTTTTCAGTCTTATAATCAACTTGAATTTTTGGCTTTCCATTATAACTAACTACTTTAAATGGTCAATGTTTCATATCCGATTGTACACTTGCATCATTGAATTTACGACCAATAAGTCGTTTAGCATCAAATACTGTATTGTTTGGATTCAAAACAACTTGATTTTTAGCTGCATCGCCAATCAAACGTTCACTATCTGTAAATGCCACGTAGAAAGGTGTAGTTCGATTACCCTGATCATTTGCAATAATTTCTACTTTTCCATGTTGAAATACACCAACACACTAGTAGAGAAAAAATAAGAAAGAAAAATTATTCAAGTAAGAATAACAAAATAAATTATGAATAACATACTGAATATGTTGTGCATAAATTAATGCTAACTGCACGAGCCATTTGTGTTTGATAAAATGAAATGTTTTGATCGATAAATTGTGTTGCTTGTGCATTTTAAACAAAGGTTTTATATGATAGAAATGCATTAGTTCTTGAACAATCGAGAAGATTCTAGTAGTGACCAGAAGAATATTAGAAAATTAGGGAAAGAAAAACGAATGTAAAAGATGTGTCATTAATGATGAATGTAGCAGATGATGGAAAATTTCAAAATTTATGCATGCGTAATGATTCGTGCTAACCATTCATCGATTCGATAGACGAGTGACATACACCTTAGACAAGCGATATCTTTCTTAATTAAAGTTTTGTGTTATATTTGAAAAATTTATACAAAATTTCTTTTTTGTTATGATTTAGAAGATAGAACAATAATTTTTAGTTACGACTCAGCATTCTTATGATTAATTTGTACGAAAATGGCTAATCATTTTCGTATTACTGGAGAAGCATGATTATTATATGTAAAGCTTTATATTCATCAATTTCAGATTTGCAGTTTTTATGAAAACTTGAATCAAACTGTTATTGAAAATCAATATTGCATCTAAACATTGATTATCAATGTCTCGTCAACTGAAAGAATGAATCAATTTCACTTATTGTAATTGTTGATTTCTAATGCAAGTTTTCCCTGAGCTTAAAGTAACGTGTGGATGGTTTTTTCGATTTGAATCAGCATGAATGTAGGTATGACATGGATTTCGATGCCATTTTTTAGATAGAGAAGATTTATATCGGTGCTGACACTCGATTTTAGGTGAGAGAGAAATTAAAAAAGGTTAGAATTTATTGTTTTAACTAGCTCTCAAGTAATCATGAAGGATTGATTGATCTCTTTATCGTATTGGACAAGTTTCTACAAAGCCGTATTACACTTTCCACTTAATAGAAATAATAATATTTGGTACTTTAAATCTTCGCTTCAAATATGAGAAAAAAAATGATTTAAATCTTATTTGGAATAATATTGTGTAGACTTCTCAAAAGTATATTCTTTAGTGTAGAATACTTTGAATTTTGTATGTATATGCTTCTCATAACGAAATGAATAGTAGTTTTCCTACTATTCAAAACGACTAATTATAGAAAAGCACTGTACAAAAAAAATCTCACAATTATGGATATACTTTGAAGAAATTCTAAATGATATTATTCCAAATAATTGTTATTTTATGTTCTTCTACTTACGATAAAAGCTTTGGAATTCGAAACATTTCTATTTTTTTAGATACAATAGAAGATGTAATGTAATTTTGCGACTAATGAATCTTATAATATAGAGGTTAGCAAGAAAACATATGTAATTGTAGGAAAAAGTACGCATATGTATGATTAGAATATTACTCGTACATTCAATATATATCAACAACGTTAAGGAGAAGTTGATCAATAAAGAAATTGATATAAACTCTTCAACAAACAAAGAACTACTAATAAAAAGAGAATGAATGCATTTGAATATATGTTAATTCTTGCGACAGAATATTCAATAAGAAATAGGTTCGTGCTAGAGAAAGATTTATCTAGAACTGCTTCATCAGAAAACAATTAGCTTTATTGATTTCGAGATACTCATCATATATCAAAATTTGAGTACTTACAGGAATAGACCTGCATATATATGTAAAATATTTAAAGAGTTTTCTCTTCTATCCTTATATAGTTTTTATTACATGGATTACAATATAGACACATTATTATAGATATTTTCCTCTATTTCTATTAATTGACAATTAAAGAGAAAAAGGAATTCTATTAAATAATAAATTTTATTTTATCCTAACAAAGAACTAAAACTTTTTAATGAATACTTGTTTTCTTCAGCATCATACTGTGTGAAAACCTATTTAGTCATAGAAACATGTTTTGGTGTGTAAAATTTCGAAAAACAATTACAGGTTGATATTGCATGATAACAATGTTTAAACGTGTTTTATAGAAGACTTTTTTCATCAAAAATTATATGAGAATAAAATATTGAGTAAATTTGTTTGCAGTAAAATGATTTTAAACAATCGAGAGTTATCTTTGTCAACATATCTATATTATTTTTGAAAGCATTCAAATGTTCATTAGTACTCTGCATGGACACTTGTCAGCAAACAGGATAATTGGAGACATGCCCATTCACAAAATAGTTTCATAAGAAATTAAATTCGAAACGTTTTTGATTGGAAATATTCTTGAACATTGTAAAGAAATTATTAATTCTAATCATGTGACAAGGGTTTTGATGTAGATCTTTCGCTTACCAAGGATAGTCGCCGCCACGCTCACATTCAGATATATTTGCTATTTGCTTCCGTGTACTTTGCATCGGAGTATAAGAGAAACAAAGAAGTAAACTTTCGAACACATTTCTCTTCTCATCGCTTTCAATCTATTCAACGATGTTACGCCAAGATACAGAAAATGATTTCGATGCACTTTACCCAATTTATATGCATCCAATAGTGAATACATATTTGAGTTTCGAAATAATGAATAAAGATCTATTTAAACCAATATTTAATGAATGAAGCCCCCTCCCCCTCAGAAATTCCATTTTTTCGAAGATGAGTCGAAATTGAAGTTTTATCATAGAAAGATGCACCGAAATCTCCTCTTTCAGAATATCTGTCGTTAATCAAAAAATAAATTGATTTTGACGAACTTATTGTCTAAAACTTGGCTCCTACTATCGTATTTTTCGAAAAATTTTCAGATTCTTTTTCTAAGCTTTTTCGACTTTTTAGGCTGCTTTCTCTTTTCATCAGTCTTTCGTGCAGCTTTTTTCTATACTAATTACTAGGAGACTGTGAATACTTAATATTAAGATCACAAATTTACATCCTGTATTAAGGGTGGGTATGGGGGTAGGGGTGGTTGTTGGTATGGGTGTCGACAGCTCTACAAGAATTACCTACACCCACACCCGCCACCCACACCACACACCCACACCCACACTCACATACCCTCCATCACTTGTATCTCAATTGCCTCGAAAAAAGCTGTTCAAAGGAAATGTCATATATGCTCTCATACAACAAGATGTAGAAAATCAGTCAAATAGACGAGATATCAATGTGAGGAATGCAATGTTGGATTGTGCCAAATTGATTGTTTCAAAGTTTATCATACCCAAAACCACTTTTTATAATGATTTTTGATTGAATAAACATCTATTTTTCACTTATATAATAAAGTTTATTTTTTCAAAAAGAACTCCGAAACCAAAGGGTTAAAGATCAACACTTATCCAATTGTTCAGCAGCGTAGTCAAATTTTCTGCGTATATTACATAATCTATTTAAGCCTATACTCATTCAAAGCGAAACAAAAAGTAAAATATGTTTTATCAATAGATGAGGAATTTTATATTCTATGCTTCCATGACCTGTCCAAGGCGCGCAGTACTGTTTTTTTTTCAATAAAAACAAAAGGATTTCCAACCAAAGTCAAGTATTATTTTTGAATTCATGAGGAAAAGGATTGTTTTCCAAAGCCATGCTTATTATGCGAAACGTTGATTGTCATGGTGTCTGATACAAAATTCAATTTTGAGCTACATGATGTTAATGTTTCCTTGAGCAATTGAACCAACGGGGAAAGATCTCATTCCGAGCTATTCGAATGACCCGGAATGGTTTGGAATATCCGAATGAGATTTTTTCCTCTTGTGCAAACAGATGATAGAGAACAAGAAAAGAAACATCTATTCTTCTAGATAATTAATTAGTGAAAATGAGATTTATCCAAGCATGGCCAAGATTCTCAAATAAACTCTCGTCAAACACTGCTCGATGTTGGTTCTGGCAGGTGAAATTAGGATTGTTGAATTAATAGGATCGAGAGTGTTATATATGAAAAGAACGATGTAGCTAGACAAAAGAATAGATATTTAAGAACAGTGTCATTGATTCTAAATACATAATGTTTTCGAATTCTAAGATTGTTCATTGTTTCGATCTCGATCCTCACCATTTTTCATTGTAGTAGCAACCAAAAGTCTATAGACTTATTCTTTACTATAAAGGTATGGTTAGTTAGAATATATTTTATATTATAGTCTCGCTAAACAGCAATTCTCATTGTGCTCCTTTCCAAAAGTGGCATGAGCAGATTGAATAATGCCAGATGAATATAATGAACTATATTTTATGTGACGAGAAATATCAACGTCACCTCTTTAGGTATATGAATCTTGTGAGTGGTTTCTTCTTATATGATCACTGTTTTTCCACTACCTTGCCCATAGAAATATGTACTGTAATTGAATGACACAGCTTGTTGTGTGTGTGAAAAGGTCAAATAAAGTGAAGTCTGACGTATACAACATAGTAGGAGCAATGAGAGAGAAAGATAGAGACGCGTCAGATAGAAATATGTACAATTGCAGCCAGAGCCGAAAAGACTACTCCAGTACCCATTATCAAGTGCTTTCATAAAAAAAAGCTTGACTGGGAATGGGATCTTATACTACAAAATAGTTGAAGTTCAGCATCACTTCACTAATTCTCTTTCGAAATTTTATGTTGAGCTGAGATTAAAAAAAAATTTATTTGCTCACCTCTAATATTAGATGACTTTTTGAATTTGAAAAAAGGATTGAAGTTAGCAAGTTGTTGGTTGATGAGTTTATTTTTTTTTCTTTCAATTTCATCCTTAATGACCCTTTGTCTATTCTCCTACTGTCTACGCCTATTAGCTTTATTCATTCTCTTTTTTGTTTGATACATAAGTAGTAATAAATATATAACAAGGCCATATTATTGATAGAGTCATGATTATTATCGTTCTTTTTTGCCACATGTAGTGTATTCTATTCATTTATTCTCTTTCATAATTATTCTTTGGTAAAGCACGATAAATACATATTTGATAGAAAATGATATCTTTCATAGTTGGTGATGGGTAAGAATGCACGAAGAAAAAAAACAAATCGAAATTCACTGTAAACTGATCTAGGTATGAAGACTATAGTTAAAAATGTATATTAGATAGACATGAAATTGATAATACATGTTTTCGCTCATTCAGATGAGTATCTAGTCGAAAATGCATTTACACACGACAAATTTCAGTAAATGAAAACTGTTTTAATTTCTTTTCCTATTTAATCTACTTTAAAATGTTAGAACAAGATCCAAAGTTTCTCTTCAGGTTTTTCTGTGTACAACTGCTATATATATGTTGAATATTTCAAAAATTTTCTAATGTGTCCTTGCCTTTCCATAGTCTACGGATATCGATATACACACAGCAACAACTAATGATGTCTTGTCGAATAATCATGTAGTATATATGAATAGTATTCGATTTTCTAATTGTAATTTTCTCCGTGTTCATCACAACGCAACTTTGACAAAAATATTATAAAAAGAAATAAACAAATCTTACCTGAAGAAATACAGAATAGAGTGCATAAGAACGTTATATTTGTTTTAAATATGTTTTAATAGTAACAATAAACTGAAAAAGACGCTGTCATTATACTCTAAATAGTTTTTTAGTAGATTGTATGTCTTTATACGGAAAACATCTTTAACACATTCGATCCGATGAGTCTCACTATATTTTAACAAAAATCTTAGTAGAAAAACACTTTCTTTTCCTTTATTTTCTTAGGCAGGAGGTTACACGTAAGGTGTCTTCTACTTTGTTGAAGTTATTTATTGCATAGCATGATACTTCACATTAGAATTTGACATCGAAATTTGATTCTATTTGATTCTATACTTGTAAATCTACGTCATCGTCATCAGCAATTTCTTCCTCGGAACTTGACGATTCAAATCTCATGTGACCAAAACCAATGCCCAAATCACTCATTCCACACAGTGAAGTATCACTGTCGCTGTCTATAATTCATAGCAAAATTTATCTGAAAAACAACACAAATATACGTATCTTAACGTCATAAAAGGAGTTTATATAGGTTCAAAAGGTATCAATGGCACATGTTTTGCATCGGAGTCATATGGTCCGCAGGAATTACATAGTAGATTGCAATAGAATTAGAATATGATAGAAAGTATCGTAGGGATAATCAAATAACGACCACTTTCTCGCTCTATCTTCTTTCCTTTTTTTGTCAAAGAAAAAACAGTTCTTTTTAGACACACGTGAGAATAGAGTCCAAGAGACGACAAGAGAAAAAGAAGCCGGAATTTCATCTTTTCTATCTCATTCTAACTGCATAATACGCGAGAGAAAGACAAACAACAAAGTTGATAAATTATACAGTTCCTCGAGAAAGGGAACTGTCCATGTGCTGTTGTAACAAACAGAAAAGAGAAAATAACGAATCAGCACAGAATGCAAAGACCAATGAGTGCACACGAATCTTTCAAGAAGCATGCCATAGCACACATATCGTACTTTATAAATATTAGGTTTTCAGATCTAGATCACTTGCTATGATGTCATTGGCTGCATTACGTACGGCTAGTCGTCGAGTTTTTCATGGTACCATCTCTCGCCGCATAAACGCTACTAGCTCATCTAAAAATGTGTGTCGACTAGAATCTTATTTGCCCAAACGTACTCCGCACGCAAACACACAAATGTCCAGACCTCAATTTACACATGATCAACGCAACAATTACAGAGGTATGGTGAGTTACATACATCAAACTCTTATTCCATTTTTAGTAAGGTTACTCATAGACTAGCGAGTCGAACTTGCATTGCATTCAAGACACTATGATGGAGAAAACTTTGGAGAAATTTAGCTTTCGTAATTCTTATCATTGACCTTTAAAAATACAGGATGAGCCAAAAGTCTTGATCGTTCTCAGAAAAATGGCTCGTTCTCCCTTATTACAAATCCAAAAATTCTCAAAATTGGGTATATAATCCCTTGCTATAAGATAAATACTATCTTAAGTTTTCAGATCTCTAGTCCTTATTATAGAGGAGATATATAGGATCATATGATAAAGAAGGTTTTTTTCCTACGTCCTAAAATCGAAATAGTGAATGTCTATATAAAAGGAAGAGAGAACAAATATTAGAATGAGGAAATATTAACGGAGTTTTAACGAATTGAATTATGTCCGAAGATTAATTAGATGTTGGTAGTGTATTTATTTAATCGATCCCAATATGCATTAGAAAAAAATCGATGAGATATTTCATGATCATATTAAACCCAAAGAGCAAGCTGATAAAATGCCTGATATATGGCCAATTCAAAATATTTGGGGTTATATCAAAGGGAAAATACAAGAAGAAGAAATTAAAGATATACCAATGTAGAAAAGCAAAATTGTGGAGATTTGACAAAAAGATCAGTCCACAAACGTATTCAACATGGATAAATTCAATACCAAGAAGATTACAATGTTTAATCCACAAAAAAAGGTTATCAAGTCAACAAAAATGACTATAATGATAGATAAAAATGTAAAAATTCTCCTGTTTGCTATTGTATTAGTAGTAAAAATTAATTATTCAAGATATTTCTTTTGAATAAAATTTTTTTACATATTTTTTTGGACATCGGAAAAAATCCTTCTTTATCATATTATCCTATATATCTTCCCTATACTAAGGACTAGAAATCTGAAAATTTAGATTAATATTCATCTTATAGCAAGGGATTACATCTCCAATTTTGAGCTTTTTTGAATTTGTAATAAGAGAGAACGAGCAATTTTTCTGAGAACGACCAAGGTGGCTCTCTTATCTGTTTTTTTTACAAGGATGAATCTTGTAGGTCCTCGATATTTCGAGCAGATCTCTATCTTGCATGCTTTTCCAACAAAATTTTTCAATTTTTTACTATTCATACTTATGTAGGACTCTCTGCTCTAATCGGTATCGGCGTCGTCTGCATGGGTTCCATTTTCTTTTCATGGAAAAAACACGAAGACAAAACGAAAACAGAAGATGAACATCACAAGCCGGCTAACGCTAATTTGGCTGATACGGGGACGAATACTGCGTCGACTGTAGACCAGAATCCTTCGAACTCAGCACTCAATCCACAAGCTTCAGGCACATCAAAACAGTCCATAGATCTTCATGATATAGAATCTTATCAACATCCAATAGTATTTCCTCCACATATGCCTCCTCCGATTGTTCATGATGGTCCAGTGCGAGTATGCATTGATATGGATACTTACATTCGTACGAAGCCTATTGATGAAGATTCATGTTTTGACTGGTGGACTTACAATGGTGGATCACCTGGACCAATCATTCGAATACGCCTTGGTGATGTTCTAGAAGTCCATTTTACCAACAAAGATCAAACTGGTATGCAACATAATATTGATTTCCATGCTATCGAAGGTCCAGGTGGTGGATCTTCATTATTGACTGTCGAACAAGGACAGAAGAAAATTGCTCTATTCAAGCCGTTACGTGCTGGCCTATTTCTCTATCATTGCGCTATGGCACCTGCTCCCGTACACTTAGCTCAGGGAATGTACGGATGTGTGTTAGTAGAGCCCGAGGGTGGATTACAGCCTCCAGCACAGAGAGAATATTGTATTGTCCAAGCTGAATTATACACAAGTGAGAGAATAGATGAAAAAGAGCCGGTTGTGTACATAGGTCCGGATGAAGCAGAAAACAGAGAGAAAATAGAAAATGAACTCAAAGGGTTAACTCGATTGGACATGGATGTCGAAGCAGGCGTACTCGAGAAAGCTACCCATGTATTGTTCAATGGTATAAAAGGAGCAGAAGGTTATACTTTTCCTGAACATACTAATACGAGTATTGAGCTAGCCAAGGATGCTTTACTAGCCAAACCAGGCGATAATATCCGTATTTTCTTTGTGAATGCTGGACCAAACTTAGTATCTTCTTTTCATATTATCGGTGGATGTTGGGATAGAGTATGGCGAGAAGCGGATCTCGTCTCAGCACCAGCACAGTGGGTACAGACGACACTGGTACCTGCAGGTGGCTGTGCTGTGGTAGATTTTCAGCCTCATGTACCAGGAACATATACTATGGTCGATCATTCACTCTTTAGAATTGAAAAAGGAGCAATTAAATTCATCCATGTGAAAGGTGATCCACTCAGTCGACGTGATCTCTATGCTAGCGGTAGTGGACATGGCCTTAAAAATTGTGATGCATGCAAGTTGCATCCCAAGTGATTGACGTCTAGTGAACAGCGTAAGAATTTTGGTATCATCTTTTGTCTACTATACGACTAATTTTTGCCTTGTTTGTTCAAACAGTATTTGTTCTCTATTACAATAATACTCATGTATCTGCTCTATCACATGCTTATTTCCTCTCTTTGTTGCTTGACTGTTTGTTTCTTTTTCTTTTAAATTTCTGTCTCATTTCAGTTTATTTGTTAGCAGTGACTTTTTAAGTCATCGTTGATGTCATTATGTTAATTTGCTCTTTTGATTAAAGAATTATTTAAGCAAACAAAGTTTTTTGTACTATTTTTAAAAGTGTCATGTTGGATGAATGACATTCTGCATCAGCGTATAAAATTTTCCTACAGTAATTATCATGTGAAAGTACAATTAATACTTCATTTTATTTTCGAAGTACAGAGAAGACAAAATATTATTATTAAGATAGCGAAAGCTGCAATCGTTTTGTTCATGCAAGACGACTGTAACGGGTGTTAAATTCCATCAATCATACTATGAGAAAATGATTGATTCTTCAAAATGGATTGACAAACTTGTTCTTCTTAGCCTCAGACATTTTTTTCTCCAATTAAAAGAAATGTCCGTAATCAAAAGAACACAGTGAACACATGTTTATATGTTTTAAGATTAATTCGAAAGGAAAAAACCAATAGAGATACACCGGCTGGAGTTTTCTTTTCAGTGTGGATCAATCTGATCGAGTCGCGATCTAAAGAAATCTATTTCTGAATTTATTCGTATCATATCCATAAACAAATTTCTTAAATACTCGTTTTTTGATTTATTGAGNAGAAAGAACAACTGCTCAAGTTGATGCGAAGAGTGTCGACCTTGGTCGTATGGCGGAGCATCTCTCACAGCATCAACAGAAGCAATTTCTCTTTTTAGATCAGACACCCAGGTGACAATCATACGATTGATATAATCATGATAGTCCTCGTATGTTGTCAATGAAACTTTCTTCTTAATTTTATCAATTGATTTGTATTTTTCTTCTCAAGAAGAAGATACATGTGTTGACAAGAATGAAATAGATCCACCCTTGAAGAAAGCACCCGAATGATTTTTTTTTTGAACAACCTCTCTCAACAGCTCACTGATAATCGTCTGTAGATTGCAAAGCGAATTTTGAAAATTTTGTCACTTTTTTACGCTATTGAACGACACTCCAGTAAAAGGAAAACTCTCGAGGTATTTTTAACTGATTTGGCTAACTCCCGCATTCCATGTAACATTCGACTGTAGGCACTTGAAATGAATAGAGCAATCAATACTTAAAGATTTTGTGAAAGCCAATGTTAAAACAAATTCTTGCGAAGAATCGATGAGTTGTATTAACTTGTTAAAATTGTTATATAACTTCATTCAAAAGAATTACGTTACATAATGTTAATATGCAATTCACAGGGGTTCTTGGTATTCAGTAATAAAGAATTAGTTTATATTGAATAAGATAAATCAAAAATTATAGATTCGAGTATCGATAAATTTGTGATGAGTAAAGAAAAATATATTATAGGAGCTCATATATGACGTTGTGAATTTGGAAGTTCGCATATAAAATGGATGAATATCGTTGACATCGATAGGTTTGATGACGATATATTTATATACGATCTTTTGAAGTACCTGGTCCGGTTGTTGTTCTTGTTTTCCTCTGTCACTCTATGCAAAAGAAGAATTAAGTGAATCAAACAATGTGATAGTTTTGTATGTTATGCGATACGTATTTTTAATAGGTGTAATTTTTAGTAAAGATTCCTTCGGTCGTTTACGTATTAGTTAATGTCGAGCATTATGATCATTACGGTTACCGACGATCAGCTTAATATGATCAACTGTTTTGTTTTTGACGATAGAACGTCAAATTTTATGTATGTATCGGTCAGATGATTCTAATCGTTCTTCATGAGTATAATGAACAATTAATTTATTTCCATGAACTGTATGTTAGATTCTTCGAGTTCTCGTGATTTTTTATTATCTTGATCGTTATCGATATCACGTGTAGCTGCACTCACAGCTACTTGTGATTGTCGAGATTTTCATTGACCCAAAAACTTATCATGCATAAGAAAAAAATACTTGTCATCTATAATTGACAATCAAAATAACGATGAAAACATACAGGATGCCACAAGTCAGCTACTGAAAAAAATTGTATATCTCGCTGATGGTTTTAGTGAATGAGTTGGTTTTTGTACTGTTGATATAAGACACCCCTAAGTTTTTATTCATATAGAAAATGTTTGATTGCAGAAATTTTGATCAGCTTAAACACGAGCAACTATGATACGCTTCAATCTTGTTTCCCATTAATCTACATTTAATAATATTGTCGATAAAATTCCAAAGACGAAGAAGGTTTTACTGTCCCAAGGATTCAAATCGAAAAAACAACAGTTTTGTCCAATATCGGATAATAAAATTCATTTTATGTAAAGAATTCTCTATCTAACACGTTTTATTACACTTTCAATTCCAGTAATTGTAGCAGTTCGAAAAATCGAGAAAAACCAAAGAAAAACTCATCCGTATCTGAAAATTTTGGTAGACAGCCAAGAAGGTGTTAGCTTTATTTTTAGTCACATCACATCTTTGTTTCTAGTTCACAATAAAAAAAACCGTCTTTAAGAAATCATAGTTGATTGTCTATGATTTTAACTCAAATGTCACTTGATTTGATCACAAATAGTATAAAAGCAATGATTTCTTATTAGTCATGTAAAGAGGCTAATAAACTAAAACTCATACATGCATTGACATTTAACAAGCGACGCGCCGTATTCTCTCTCGATAAAAATGACATTTCTAGAAGATACTATAATAACAACTATATGCATTACTTTTTTTTTGTTATTAGCCTGCACTTCAGTCGTCAAATCAAATTGCTAACACGAACACATACTCTGTGTTTACCAAACGCTATAGAGCAGAACTCAGCACAATGATACTATTGATCATGATTGGTTTCTTGCTTAGCTTTGATTTTTTTAATGTTTGTTATAAAAATAAATTGCCTATTTCTATGTTCTGGATTCAAGCCAAATGTCACTGTAAAGATTTGTTTTTCCTCTAGAATTGGTTATCAATATCTATCTTCATACCAACAACAACTGTTCTTTAACCCATACATGGATTCAAATATTCTATTGATAATAAATTACTGCCGGAACAATTCTTAAAATGGTTCAGAGAAAAGTGATTACTATGGAACGTATTGTAGCATACCCGAATCTCGTTCCTATCCTCAAATAGGTCATTTGGGGCCACGTTGTAATTTAAAATACGATGATTGTAATTCGAATCCGTGGTGGAGCAATGAAAGTTATTTTTTAGTTATGATTGAAGTGTCGAAAATCCCTACATGTGTAACTATTTCCTTTGGCTTATCACATCAATAGTATTGAACCAAAGTGCACTACACCAATCGTTAAAATTTTTGTAAAAGCATGAGCTTATATAAATAGAAAATATTCTAAGCATAATGATAGTCTAGATATGACTTATTCTGCAACAATTATGATCAATAATGTTATGATTGAATACTTGAATAGTTGCACTTCAAGTATTCAATAATTGAATTCAAGTTTCAAGTTTGACACTACTGACAAACTCCTAATAAATCGAAAATGGGAAAGCACTTTTAAAAACGTATAAATTCAAAAAGGTAGTTCCAGAAGTATCGTGAACAGGAGCGGGAAAGGGACCTTTTCTAATGGTGAAAAATTGTCGTTTTTACCCAGCAAGAGTTTGCCGAAAATATCGACATCACTTCCCAATCCTGACCTTCTCACGACAGATCTATTTAGCCTTGTAGATCTGATTATTGGGTGCTATAATTTATTATTCATTTTGAAAGAGCACACAATGAACTTTCTAACATATGAATCCTTCATAGATGTAATTTTATATTGCAATGGAGTGTACATGACCATACGCAGACATGTATTCTTTTTTGCACTACATATATGTTCGCTGTTCGAAAGCGAGCAAACAATTACAATGAAACAATTGCTTTGATAGTTGTAGTGGTTTATGGATAATTTGAAACAAAATTATATGAAAAAAATATTTTCTATGTAAACTATTGATTGTATTGATCGATACTCAGAGATATTTCAAGAACGAAATCATATATTTCTTGTAAGACTTTCTTGCACAAAAGATAAAATATTAGTATAGTCCTCAAAGTTAGTAATATTTAAGTTCAGAACAGAGTAGAAAACATGCTTCAGAATACTTGAGCAGCTGGTACACCCGACCAGTTCGTGTTGAATGGCAGTTGATCATTTTTTAGTACTAGTGTGCATGGCAAAAGTTGATTTCGCCCATGTAGAATTGATCCAGGAAGCAAATTTGAGCAGCTCATAAGTATACATGAATGATTCACAGAGACAGGTGCTAATTTGAACGAACGTTGTTCAAATGTGTGACACTATGAACAATACGTTAATATGATTAGAGTTCCAAAAATTACTTACCTGAATGGAAGTATCTGCGCCTACACGAACATGATCGCCAATAGTCACTAGATGAGGCTCTGTCAGACAAGCGATATCTGGCAAGATGACATCACATCCAATTTGAGCACCAAGTGCACGGAAAAGAAAGACAAGATATTGTGATCCCGATAGAAATGGACAGATGAAAAGATAGAATTCGAGTACGAATCGAGTCATATATTTTCGCGCGAAAACGATGCATTTCGAAACGATAGATGTTGCGTTCTTCAGTTCTTTCACTTGAAAATAGTGATAAGCTGCGCAGTAAAAAATTGTATGGAGAACTAACGCCATCGGCAATGGTACCGATGTGTATAGAACGATCACAAGACATTTGCTAAACACGACAATGAGACAAGTACGTGCAAAAGAAAAGTAAGGTGTTGAGTTAAAGGATGATAGATCATTGGTTGGCAACATGTTAGGCATCATAAAGGGCATTCGTTGAGCTGGAATACCGAGCCATACTACAGGATCCTTGCTTGCCGTTTCTCTTGTGACTCTAGTCAGATTACCGATTATTGTATTACATGACAATCGTGTGCCTGGCATAAGTGTACATCTATTGGCAAGATTGGTTCCCGATCCGAGAGAGATGTAATCTAAAGAACAATCACCTTCATTTGTTATTTCGAATGGAGCAAGCATAACATAGCCAAATGTTGACACCCCATGTTCAATTCTTAAAAGATTCGATGGATATCGTAAAATTGGTATGATATGAGCTATTTTTACATCATCGTCAACATGGGCACCCAGCCAACGAAGCACAGCTACTGAAAATTCCTCATAACGAGGTAAGAATTCGAATGCCTGGTAAAATGAAGTTATAATGAGTTGTCGTAACCATATTTTATGAAGATAATAGTAGGAATTAAATGAACAATGTTTTGGATGAATAGAGCCTATGACAAATTTCATTGCAAGTAAGGCAATGGATAAACTTGCCAAAAGCCAGAATACCCAGCACAATACTAAACTCAAGATCATCGACAGATTAAAAGTTGAGCAATAGTAATAGACACAATGAGTCATATTCAAAAGAAAAATATGAACAGATAAAACACTCAAAAGACAAGTGCATTGATAAATAACTTGATCCCATGATAAACATTGGTCTTTACTAGTTTTCGAGTCGATTGAAGATGAAATATGACCCGTTATCGCTGACATGGGTTTGATATGAGTATTGTTTTGTATGTTGACTCCACCGTAAAGAATACTACGTGTTTCTATCAAGCAGTGGCATCCAATGAGAATTGGATGAAGTTCGTATGTTTGACCATAATAGGACAGACTGACAAGTCTAGTCTCGCTGGCAATAATTGTCGAATCGCCAATATCAAGCATCCAAGGAGCATCAATAAGCGTTGTATTGATATGTGTACTGATACCTATTCGAGCACCACACAAGCGAAGATACACATTGTAAAGTGGCGTTCCTACAAGATGTTGCATCCAGTATGTGTTATTTATTGACCACAAGCGTTCCAAGAACCACCAACGATAATAACACAACGAATATAGCTCACCGCTTTTTTCTAACTGTTTATCTGATGAAAATAATAATTGTTGACATATCACATAGAGCAAAATATGAATGATCGGCACGAAAATAACGGCCCAGTAGCGGTCAGATTGTACAGCCCACCATATTGGGTATAGCCATTGACAGACAAGTAAAATAATGCCCAATGTTTCTATGCATAAGGATGGCATCGGACGATGGTCATTTTCTTCTGCTTGCAATAATGTTGATGTCACAGGCTTTTCTTGATGCACGACAAGAAGAGAGTCCAAGGCTTGAGCAAGTTCTCGAACTGAGGGATGAGCTAATAGGAAACCAAAGTGAAAATTTGAATATAACTGCTGCCGAATTAAGGTAACAGCAAGAATGGCGTCTAAAGAGGTACCGCCAAGCCGTGTAAAAGACATATTTATGTTAACGCATTCAATATGAAACGCTTGAGAAAAGATGGACACAAGACGCTCTTCAAGAGTAGTCATTGGTTTTGAACTAGAATCATCCTTTTTCGCCATCACTGTAAAATCAGGCGTAGGAAGGCGCTTTCGATCTACTTTTCCATTTGCGTTCAATGGAAACTTGTCTAGGAGTATAAAAATAGATGGAACCATGAATGGTGGTAGTCGAGAGCAACAATGATTGTACAGTTCCTCCTCATTCATATTGCTACCTTGTACATAGGCAACGAGATGATCACTGCCCCATTTTGTCACAACACAGGCAGAAATACTAGTACTCAGAAGACAGCCCTCAATCTCGCCTAACTCAATGCGCTGCCCTCGAAGTTTCACTTGATGATCTTTACGACCAATATAGTAAATAAGACCACTGCTGTCCATACGAACGAGATCACCAGTTCGGTAGAACATTTCGCCATCGATCACCAGAAGTGATTTTGATGTTAAATCCTCACGACCCAGATAGCCAGCAAACACACCCACACCACCTACACAAAGTTCACCTTCTTGATCGATAACAGTTGGTTGTAACAGGTCGTCAAGCACCAGGCAGAAATAGCCTGGTAGTGGCATTCCAATCGAAATGGTATTTACGCCAGTAGAAAAGTCGACAAGGTGAGAAGTAGAATCCAATGTTAATTCCGCTGGACCATATATATTCCAAAAGCTGCAGGAATGAGGCAAGATTTTTTTCAAATACTGAGCTACTTTGACGGTTAGTGCTTCACCTTAATTAAAGAGAGAAATTTAATTATAAATTACTTTGTTTTTGACAAAATACTGTACCGCCGCTAGACAATGACCGAAGCAATATCACATGATTACTAGAGTCATTCTCTTCCAAATATTTGAAAAGATTAGCGAGAAGTGATGGCACTGTATGTATATAGGTGACCTGTTTCTGTTTGCAGACTGTAGCGAGATATTCTGTACTCATGATTCCGTTTGGACGAAGCAACACGAGAGTTGCTCCAACCACATAACTTCCGAGTATATCTTGCATGTGAATATCGAAAGAACATGCAGCTACTTGCAACACTGTGTCACAGTTCAGCATAATGCCAACTTGCTGTAATGATTCTATATGTCTGCGAACATTTCTATGTCGAACTTTGGCCTACGAAAAGACTAAACAGCATTAAAAGAAACACCTTTTAACTTAAGGATTTACCGCTTTCGGTGTGCCTGTTGAGCCACTGGTGAAAATAACATATGCTAGATCGTCTGGTGTCACTTGTACATACGACAGGCACTCTTCATCATGATAGTTTAATTGACATTTCATCGTCAAACAATCATCGATGTTGACAAGAAGAGGAGTAGATACGAACAAATGATGCGTCATTGAATGAACAAGAGTCACACGACTATTAGTTTGTTCGATTAGTTTTTGCAATCGATCTACAGGATCTCTTGGTGACAATGGGCAATACACAGCACCAGCCATTTGTATTGCCATAATGCCGATGATCTAACAAGTCACAGAGATTGATATGAAAATTATGAGAATGTCGCAATCACTCACCATTGACATACTTCTCTCCACACATTGACAAATGATATCGCCAACCTTAACATCACATTTAGTTAGCAGATGAACGGCTAGTTGTTTAACATAAAAGAAAAGTTCACTGTATGTGAGACCTTGATCATCAAGTTCAATGGCCATCTTCTGAGGATCAGCTATAGCGCGTCGAGCAAAATCTCGGTGGATGCAGTCCAAGGGTAGAAAACGATTTGAAGGAGTTTTTAATAATTCTATAAGTTGTAATTCATTTGGTAATAATAACGATATCTCGAAGATTGGTTGTTGAAATCTATCATATGCTTGCGCAAAGATTTGCTTCCATATAGCCAGGAATCGTTGCGTTAATTTCTCGATTGTGATAATATCGAATAAATCGGTGGATGCATTAACACTGAGAGAAAGTTGTCCACTCTTACGATGATGGGTTATGTTAAATGATAGATCAAACTTGCTGACTACTTCGCTTGTACCGTTTTGCATTGAACATGAAGCAATTTTGAAGTGATCATGATTTAAATTGAAGAGATCATCAGTCACGGACTCTGAAAATGTATCGAAGTGGAAGGATATGTCTAAAAAAGTAGGCTTTGTAGATTTAGGATGCTGAGAGAGAATGCATTCAAGTGGGAAATACGAATTATCAGTGCTTTCGGTGAAAATTGTGTGCACTTGTGAGACAAATGAATGAACTGAACTATGAGGATCGATTTGACAGCGAAGGGGAATGGTGTTGACAAACGTTCCAATCAGAGAACATAACTCGCTTTTGTAGCGTCCAGGTGTATTCATGCCAACACATATGTCGTGTGTTCCATTGGTCAATTTGAACAAGAGAATGTAGTAACAAGCAAGTGCGAGGCATTCAGACGTGGTATTCAACGACGTAGCATAGTCAAGAAAGTTTCGTGAAAGATCTTCACCGAAATCGACAGAGACCGACTGACCACGTCCTGTTCGATGTTTGTCTGAGACACGGTGTCGATCAAATGGTAGTGGTAAAGTTTGATCGATGTCACATCCTCGCAATGTAGTTAGCCAAAACTCCATGGTAGCTGTCATTGGCATTTGTCGTTCGATGACTGAATCTTAATATTAATATAAGACTTATCTTTTTTAATTATCGAATATGAAGTGAACTTACAATCGAGATAGCGCAATTCCGTCTTATCATTGGCTATCAACTCGCCTTTTGTGTAAGCTTGATGTAGATCATGGTAGAAGATATCCATTGATGCAAAATCAAAGAATGCATGATGAAAATTGAATATGAGCAGATCGCCATCTTCAAGCATATCTTTGTGAGCACTCTTATTGTGATGAAGAATGTGACAACGAAGGATCATGCCTTGAGCAAGGTCGAAGTGATCAAAGTTGGTTCGTTCTCCATTTTGAATCTTGATTAACTCATCATTTGTTTTGAATGAGCTCTCGATGAATGCAAACAGACCATCATCAGTAGCATTGTTGACTTGTTGCAGCAGTATATCTTGTCTTGTATCATAGATGAGTGATGTGCGAAGTGATTGATGCTTGAGAACGACAAGATGTAGAGCGTGTCGTAAGCGACGGATTGACAGAGTAACTCCGTGTGGGACTCGATACATAAAAGGCATGTTGTGAATTGCCACTTGAAGGTGTTGACAATCGAAACGAACTTTTTCATCAAACCAGATACGAGTTTGCGCATAAGAAGCCGGTCCTAGAAAGGTAAACTATCTCATATAGGGTCATGTTCATGTGTAAACACCTGTCGTATTGGCATAGATCTGCCTAATTAAAAGATTCATCTTAAAAAAATCCAGATCGCGAACGTCTTGAGTTTATCATCTTGTCAAATTCTATGATAGGCAGTATTCTATGCCACCAGCATTGGTAGTATTTTGGCACAGCTTACTAGAGTACAAGCAGGTAAAGTCGGAAATGTTTCGAACTGATTCTAATTCTGTTGGGATTGACTTTTAACAATAAAAATCACGATTATTGAGTAGTACTATGTTTAGAGGTAGAAAAATATGTAATGAATCTATAAAACGGTTACTAAAGAGGTTAACTGAAAGTGTACTCTGTCGAGTTTACTGCCTTTGAAATAGAAGTTTTGAAAAATGGTGAGACTCACACCAGTGTACAACTGTAATAAGAGTTTTCTGCTATAGGAATATTTTCATCAATTCTCATTGTGTCAAATGACTAGATTTCTCGTTTGAAAACAAACAATCGAACGGATCATATCATAGTTGAGATCAAAAATGTTTAGTAAATAGCTAAATAAGAAGAAGATTCACAGACTAATTCAATGAATTTTCATATTTCTTCATCATCGACACTTAGTAATAGAATTCTCAAGAAGTAGCGTATCTTTTCATATCTACCTTTGAGTAAATGTTTTTAATGACTAATAATTGAAGGATCAGTTTGTCATTAATTGTATGTTGTCTACATGAATTGTTCGCAATAAAGAAACAAAAGCTTGAGTCAATACTCTTGAACATTGACGATGCAATGAAATTTTGTTTATTATTCTTATATGAGCATATAAAACATTAATCACTGTATGCCAATGTATGATCTGCATTAAATTAATGCTTTATCTTGACAAAGAGTTCGACTACTAAAGAAAATTCTATGATGAGAACTTTCATACTCTGATTTAATATTGGACAACATCTAGCTACCTTTAAAATAGTCTCAGATGCAAAATATCTATCAAACTGAAAGCCGAACCAAATAGTGAATAGAAAAATTTTACGTTTGAAGATTCATTTTGGCTACGTTGATATAATTTTAGGTCAGTTTGAAATAAGAAACCAGTACTTCTTAGCAGTGGTCGCTGCACTAAATTGTTGAACTTAAGCTTCATCAGGTTATAAGTACTTAGGGTGTACCAAAAGTTCTGATCACGGCGTTACTTAGCCATATAGTAAGCTTTAAAAATCTTTCTTTCTATATAAGCCTGATAGAGAAAAGAATGCTCTATTTTTCTATGCTATTTGATCATACTTCAACTAATATTATGATAATAAATTTTGGATAAGACTTTTTCCGTTATCGTCTGTGGTCTAGTAAGTTTTGGATTGCAGNTGACGTCTGATCAAATAGCATAGCAACATAGAGCACTCTTTTCTCTATTAGACTATATAGAAAGAAAGTTTTTTTTAAGCTTACTATATGGCTATGTAACGTCGTGATCAGAACTTTTGGTACACCCTAAGTAGATAATTCAATTGACGAAGTAATATTCTATTTTGATAATAGCAAATGAAAAGATGTGTCAATACTTTGATGTATGTAACTCATTAAAGTACAATTTATTTTCGAAACGTAAAGGTTGTTCATTCAAAATTTTACTCAATTCAAACAAGAAGAGGAATCTATTTAGTCAAAAATATATAGATAATCGAAAAGAAAAATGTTCTACTAGATTCTTGGAAGGCAAATAAGCATTCAAATATCATTACTCGCGGCAGACTCCACAAATTCGTCTAATAAAAACACTATGTTGGAGTAGTTCCAAAAACTTCTTATATTTTTCTCGAAATTGTAAAATGAAATAAAATGCAAAATACTCAATTCGGCACAGCAATAGATGTTCTATTCAACTATATGCAACTTATAGGTAGCTAAAGTTTTACAGTAAAGTGAAGAAAACAAAAAAAAATATTTTGCCCATCTATTGTCCACTCAGTTGAAAATTGACGCTTAAACTACATGTATTCCCACATGCTCAATCCGAATTAAGTGTCAGAATAATGTTTTCCAACTTTTGAAATTCCCCTTTTCTTACAAATTGAAAAGTTCCAATATCCACCCACAAACCGTCAAAATTATATACTGCTTATAATTATATGCAGACAGTGATTATTTTACTGAAGTTGCAAACATGATTGGTTACCTAGAATATGTTGAGTATCACATATTGAGTCAAATGTATTGTTTATATTTTCTTTTGATCTTTCTAACTTAAAGACAATCTGGAGACTTTCATACAACGTCTACAGCACAACATCGAATCTTAGCAGAATAGTTGTTTGATGAATATACATAGATTCTACTTGAAAAGAGTCACTAGAAGACGACTGCAATAGTTCTAAATTCTGTCACTTGCTTTCTTTGTTCGACTTACATTTAATTCTATAATATTTGTTTTTGACACAAAAACTGAGTTAGACACGAACCAGCAGAACTTCAAGATTGACTAATAAAACATACAAGTTATCCGACAGTTTGGATCACATCAAATCTTTCAAAAAAAAAAATTGTCGAAAAACAAACTATGCCAGTTCTTCACAAACCTCTAACACCAATGAGAACAGCTCTCACTCTGACCTTTTTTAGATTTTCATTAGATGTTTTAACAAAAAACATATTTTGCGACCTTACTGAAAGACATACCTGTATTAATAACTGTTGGTATTCTTTGAAAAACAATTTGTTCTTTTTCTTGAATTTCTTCCGGTAAAAGAAAAGATAGTTTCCCAATGGGTTTAATCGTTTGAGTACCAAGTGTCGAAGAATCGATTAAGAACAGCTGCGAGAGAAAGTACTGAAAGCGTCTGGCCATCAAGGACATTGCCGACTCGTCAATGAATTCTGTCGAACATTCGAAGATGAAAGAAGTTGTTTGTGCATGATGATTATGTATCATTCTTAAAGAAATGTCATTCTTGGAAGTACCATTGCCATGACTCAAATCACAACCAGGGTAGCCTCTCATAGCTGCGTCCTTCGTTTGAAACTCCATAGTAGTTTCATATGTTACCAATGATACAGCGGATTCATATACGAAAAAAAATGGTATCCTCTGTAGCGAAGACTTACTCATAACCTTGATAATCTCTTGGTACGGTAGTTGAGCATGTTCGAAAACGCCAATGCATAAATCACGAACTCGTATCATTAAATCAATGAAGGATTCGTTTGGATCCATTTTCGTTCGATAAGGTAGAATATTTACAAACATGCCGATCATTTGTTTCATCTCTGTGAGCGGACGATTGTCTACTACGCTAGTGATACACACATCATCGAAGCTGCCACTGCCAAGTTTATAGATAAAGGCAAAAAAGCATGCAAAGCCTAATTGAAACATCGAAATGTTGTTCAAAGTGGCACATTGCACTTGTGCATTGACTAGATCTGAACTCAGATCAAAGGAAATACAATAACCTTTACCAGAACGTGCTTTTGTCGTTTTTTTTACTCCTAGAAATGTTGAATAGTCTTGATTCCAATCGTACCCGTTCAAAAGTTTTGACCAGAAGCGTCGTGCTTGATTCATTTTCGAATCCTCACTAGGATCAATGAATTGAGCATGCTCGTATAAAGCATAATCAATATATTGTATAGTGGAACTGCGGTGTTCTAGTGAATCGTATGCTTGCTTAAATGCATTGAGAAATGGGCCCACCGAGCTTTGGTCAAACGCAATATGATGCATTATGAAGATAATTAGATCTCCTGTATGCAAATATTGTGTATCATGTTGACCCATTTGTACTAAATGGCATCGAACAACTAGACCGCGATCAATTTGAGCAAAATGAGTGACAGCCTCTTTTGTAAGTAGCGTATTAACTTCTTCGGAAGTGTATGCACTGTGAGTTATTTCGAACGAATAATTGTCATTGTTTGTAATCGGTTGAACTACTTGTTCGATTTGACCAGTTTCTTCGTTCAGACGAACTGCTGTTCGAAGGATCTGATGCTGTTCTAATATGTTCGAGATGGCCGACTTAATTCGTGATATCGACATAGAACCACGTTTAACTACTAAAGGGAGAATAATATGGTAGAGAGCCAGAGAAGTCTGGGAATTGAAAAAGACTTGTTCATCGAGCCAAATACGCTGTTGAGCAAATGAAGCGATACCTTGTAAACGTCGTGTTGAAGCAATCGTGAACACAGTTGATGACACCCGATTACCTTCGTCTATCTTTCGGGAAGCAGTCTTCTTTTTAATACTTGTAAACATTGTATTGGTTAGTAGGTGATTGATAATCAATAATCGATAATAAAAATGATTTGCAAAGCAAAGTTACACTTGTCTGAAAATGTGCAGCGACAGTACACTTAAGTTTCCGAAGTAACTGATATAAATGAAGCAACAAAATTGAATTATTCAAAAATATTTCTTTGTGGCTATCGTTTTTCAGAGCTAATCACGAATGGGTATATGTAAATTTATATTCGGTGCCGCAGCTAGATAAGATCCATTAAGCTGTTGAGTTTTCGGAAACTCTCTATATTGCATACGACTGAAAAAACTATTAGCATCATTCTCACGAGACTAAGATGTTACAACAGATGAATTGGTTCTATTCGTAAACAAATGTCCTTCTCAGGATAACGATATTAGCCGCGACGTTCAGACATACTTACATCTAAAATGACTGTCGGAATTGGTGATGCTATAAAATCTTTATCAATTCTTCTATCTGTCTATCATGGTCTCCGAGACCGGATGGACCCGATTCACTTTACTCGTTGTATGTTTCAACATTTCTTCACAACATCAAAGAGTATGCCCTATCGAACAATTTGATTAGTCAAAGCTAACTAATATTGTATTGTTATTGATATGACTGCGCTTCACTACATGCGTATCCAATTTGTGTTGATGAATACAGATAGTAGAAAACTCTTGTAAAATAATTCAGAAGAAAATAGGGTCTCTTAAACGATCGAATAAGTGTTAATGTAAACAGGCATGAGTCAGAAATTTAAGTATAACTTCTTTATTGGTCATCGTATGAAACTAAGCCTATCTAGTCAGAGGTAGAGAAAACAGTTATCTAAACGATTGCTTTTTCAAATTTTACCAGGAGCATCTTGCACAGCGATTTTGTAGAAGAGTCCCAAAATAAGTGTGCATTTATCTATCAACAGAGAAATATCTACAACAAGCAAAACACAATAACGGAATGTGCACGCCCAGCTGTTTCAATTCCGACTATTATGTCCGAATTTCAAAATCTGTTTCTTGATTAATTTTTCAAACTGATTCAGTATCAACTACTCACGACATATCTTCCAAGTGTCTCACATTAAAATCAAGAAAACAGTGTAAGATAAAGTCGAACACACATTTTTATACAATATTTTGCTTCTAGTCGCTCATGCTTGATAGATTTTACTGTGCTTTCTTGTTTATTGCTACATTATTTCTAGCCTATTGTGGCTCAAAAACTGCTGAACATTTTCCCTTAAACTATTCCCCATTTTTACGAAACCAGAGCGACAATCGATGTGCAAGTTTTTCTTCAACGCTGAGTTAGAAAACTGACATTATCACAAAATGTTCACATGATAAAGATGATTTGCACGAAATAAGTCTCCTCCTGTGATTGCTACAGAAGAAAATGAGCCACAGTGCGTAGAAGAAAGAGGCCTGTAGAAGTGGACAATGCATATGTCATTATCAAATAAATAGTAGCTAATAGATAAGCAACACAAGGCTCTCACTTTGATTCGCTCGAAAATTATTTGGAAAAACTGTCTTTCTAGTCTAATGAACTCTAATGAGCCATTCAATAGAAACGCTAACAAGAGCAACCATTTCTCCCTGTAGTCTACATTTCATTCAATTACCAACACAAAATAAACTTTTCAAGAGGAAATTACGTCACAAATGTGTATGCAAGCTTTATTCTAAATCCATCACCCTCTCTTCATAGGACTTTTTCCAGTCAAGCCAACACACTCATTACAACCCATATATAAAACTTATCATCACCAGTACTTATTCATATGTTCTGACATTTGATTCGATTCTTCGCACTCTGGTAACCATCTCAAAAATAACGAACAATGCTACTTGTATCAATAATTTCCATTATCTGTGGAAATCCTTAAGATAGAATCCATTCAAAAAAATCATCTACTTTCTATTTCTTTCTACATCACCAACATCGCCGCATAAACGTTTGGCAACGACTGAATCGGTTTAAAAGGTCTTTGACTTATTTTCGTTCTCTTTCGATGCAATTCGACCAAAAGCAGAGAGAGCTAACATGTCACAATATTATTCTGCATTTAAAATTGGAGATATGAGTATTATCTTTGAAATTTTGTTTGACATTGCTATAGTTGCAAAATAGTAGAATATAAGCAACACATTGAAATCCGATAAACACTACTTTTGAGAAATCTTGCGTTACAGAAAAATTAAAAAGACTATTACGTATTTTCGTAAACTATTCAAGTCAAATTCAGTATAGAAAACAGATTAAACTATCTATTGTTGAATTTATTTAATGATTATCTTTTCGGTGCTCAAGTTGACATCTGAATTCGACGAATCTATCAGTTTTTTTCTTTGAAAAACTTTCCTCGATTATCATATGCAAACTAATTGAGTTCGATTTGAAAAAATGCAACAATGATTGGGAATTTGACTATTGCTGAGTGCTGAAATCTTGCAAAAATTCGTTCATAGTTACCAAAATTTGCCTATCATATTTTATTCACGAGGAAAAAACAAGTAATATTCGAAATCGCCATAAAATGAAGCGGGTCAAAGCATATATGTTTCAACGAAAATTTATTCCATGAAGGTCATGAACGTGTGGACTACGAAATAGAATAGGTGAAGACAGGAACTGACGGGAAGATATATGTATTTTCAATGAGGAAAACTTTTCAGTAAAATATATATCATTCGAGCCACCTTTTATGTTGACTTTGAATATCAACTATTTTTTTCTCTTCAACAAGGTTTGATAGTGAAAGTTGAAAATTATGAGCCAATTTTTCCAAGATTTCAGCACTCAGACATAGTCCAATTTCTAACAATTTGTTCTGTAATACAAGATTTCTCAAAATCAGTATTTAATCGAGTTTTTAAATGTTACTTATATTTTATAGCTTTGCAAGTAGAACGCTGTCAAAAAAGAATTTCAAAGGTGATATTCAGAATCAGCATTGCGCGCTCTATGAAAACACGTATAATTCAACCTGAATAAAACTGAACTGTCTACTAGACTTTGGAAATGTTCGAACGTAGTACAATAATTTTTAATTAATACAGCACAACAAATTTTATTAACAAGCTCTCTGCTCTTTATTTTTCTCTCTGTATACGAAAAACCGACTGACACAACCTATAAAGGTTCTTTGATTACCTATATCAAAACATCTTCTTGTGTACGCCTCTCTTTTGTACACATATCCGTATAGTAAACATTCTGAAAAGTTATCCAGCAATATCTGATGGATATAAACTTCACATTAATGAACATCTTTGTTTTATAAATTGTAAATGCTTCTCGTCGTTACTAGAAGCTACCAAGGGCTTCATAGTTTTGTAAATTTTTCATTCTATTGAAGTTCTAGCTTGTTGGGAAGCAGATTTAGAAAGCCATAAGATGTCGAAAAACCTTAATGTTTATTTTTATTCTTGACCGTAAGTATCATATGGATCTATCTATCTTCTACCACTCATCAACCAGTCACGAATACATCTAGTTATTCTTTTATCCGAATCTAATCATGTTAATATCTATTTTTAGAACAATGTGATCAAACAGGAAAGTTGAGAATTTTTCTGAAGAAACCTTGCACTATTGTGGCAATGAGAACATGAAAAAACAACAAGTAGTAGGCGTCTCTAATTCCTATAGCTAATAGAAACGTACTTCTGTGAAAATAAACAAAAATCCCTAAATAAAGAACATTTCCTATACGGAAGGATTGTCAATTTTTTCGACAGCGTTCAAGTTTGTGAGACTAATTATCTTCATTTTTAAATTCGATGCTATCAAAAAAAAAAGATAGTCAGACAATATAACAAATGAAAAAAAAATTCTAGTACATGTCAATGAGAATAAAACAAATTATTTATTACAAATGCCAGAGAAAAGAACTTATTTCTCACTTTCACAATGACAAAATACAGATATATCATACTGCGAATAAAAGTAGTTTTCTTCTATATTTAAACAATACTGAAGGCAATAATGTCTTACCGATCGACGGAAAGCTCCTTCTATTTTCTCTTAAATACGGGAATATTATATAAGTAGATCCAACAACCAACAAAACTAAAATCATTTCTAGTTTCACTGGACACCTACAAAAGTTACTTGCTACAGTTCCATCGAAATATTCCTCCAATCTTTTCTGTCGCTAAAAATTACAAACGGACACCCCAACCAAGTAAACGAATCTTTTCTAAGCATAATGTGAAGACAGATATCGATTACTAAAAACGAGTTACCGGAACTTCGCCAAATAAGACTTTCGCCAAGTCGACATTCGCCAATGGCGAAAGTTCACTGTACTTTCGTCAATTGGCGAAATTCTAGAGAGAGAATTGGCGAAAGTACAGTGAACTTTTGCCAGTATTCACAAAACAATGTTAACGTAAGATGTATATGAGTCCGATTCCTAATTCAATTGGCGAAATACCAGAAGAAGTGTTGGCGAAAATACAGAGAACTCTCGCCAACTGGCGAAATTCCAGCAGCCCTATTGGCGAAAGTACAGTGGACTTTCGCCAGTGGCGAAAGTGATATTTGGCGAAAGTCTTATTGGCGAAGATCAGAAATCCCCTAAAAACAATGAGCCATATTTACAACTCGCTTGTTCGCCATGAAAATGCATAAAAAGTGGTCACGTATTAACTGATCTATTGTCGAGGGTAGTCTCTTTTCTTTCATCTATCTTTCTCAACGGCGTTCCCCTAATATATATTAGCAACACGATTGAAGAAGATAGATGAAAGAAAAGACACTGCCTTCGACAACAAATAAGTTAATATGTGACTCCTTTTTATGCATGCTCATGATCAACAAGCGAATAAGAAATAGGACTCATTTGTATAATTTCCTCTTCTCTTTTCTTTAACCCATGGTGAAACTATAATATAATGACACAATAAAGAAACTAATGCTCTTTTGTACAGTTACCGCCCATTAACAACATTTCACTCTAATTCTTCAATGCCTACATTCTACTCTTTTCTGCTGTTGATTAAAACTTACAAGCACAGCCACACAGCGCTGAAAATTATTTTTTCTACAATTAACAGAGATCAATGGTAGTCACCAGTAACCTTTACACCCAAAAGTTTTTTCTTCTGTCTATCAACAGATACATGCTTACAACAGCGTAAATTAAATTATATTTTCTATCATCAAACACAGGACACTGAAAGCAGTTATCTGCAACGGAAGACATGTATGCAGACGCAAGAGCGAAGCAATGTATTTTTTTTTCTACCTATAAAGAACACTAAAATCGGTCTTCTGTGTCGTTTTGATTGAAATGCTCTTCTCTTTTTTGTTTTTCAGACAAGATCAATAAAGGGCAGAGTGAACCAAATTACTTTTTTTTCTATTAATCACGAACATTAAGAGCAGTTATCTGTGACGAGATCCATGCAGAACATATAATCGAGTAAAATAACTTGTCCTCTACCTATAACATACATTGAAAGTACTTACTGTGGCATTGTCATCTCAATATTATTGTCTTCTCTCCTTCTCATGAAAGAGATATAGACAGAAGAAAGAATGGAATAAATTATTTTTTTGTCGCCCTGTAACAAACACTAAAAGAAATTACCTGTGATGGTGTGATGGTAAGCTTGTCTTTTCTGCTGCCAATAAAAAGAGATGCATACAGAAAACAAACTGAAGTGAATTATTTTTTTTCTTCTATATATAAAGGATAGTCAAGGCAATCATCTGTGACGGTTTGATCAAAAATCTCTTCAATTTTTCTCTCTTTCTCAAATAAAAATTAGGCGAGAGAGTGAAATTAATTACTTTTTTTCATCTATCTATAACATGCACTAAACGCAGTTATCTGTGGCACTCTGACCCGAAGGTTCTTCTTTTTCCTGCAGCCTGTGAAGATATGCGTGTTGACAAGAAAATATGATGTATATTATTTTTCTCCTACGTATAAGGGATCCTGAAAGCAATCATTTGTGATCATTTGATCGAAATTTCTCCTCTTTTTTTTTCTCTATGACAAAACACACATGCATGAGAGAGAGTGAACTGAGTTTTTTCTGCTACCTGTAACGAACGTTAGAAGCAGTTGTTTATGACAGTGTGATCGAAAACTTCTTTTCTTGTCTGGTATCTATGAAGAGATACATGTAGAAGACAATGAAGTTAATTACCTTTTCTTCTAAACGTAGCAGACACTATAAGCAGTTATCTGTCAAGATATGATCACAAAGTTTCCCTCTTTTCGTAACAGACACCCAAAGCAATCAATTCTAACAGTACGATTATAACGTAGTTCTTCTCTTTTCTCTACGAGAAAAAATTCATCTATACAAGAGAGTAAATTAAATAACCTTTTATTCTCCTTCAAAAAACGAATATCAATGTTAGTTATCTCGGAAGATGTTCGCATAACGTTCTTGTCTTTTGCACAGCCTTTGAAGATACGGATACAGATTCTAAGATGAGGTAAATATTCTTTTTCTGTTGAGAAATGTCACTAAATGCAGTTATTTGTAACTATGTGATCATAAGATCTTTTTCTCTATTCTGCTGTGTGTGAAGTGATGCATGCGAAACAGAGAGTGTAGTCAAATTTATTTTTCTTCTACCTACAATGGGCACTAAAAGCAGTTACCTGCTTCGGTGTGATCGTAAGGTTCTTCTTTTTTTGCCACCTACGAAACGATTCATGCAGAAAAGAGCGTGAAATAAATTATTTTTTCATTTACCTATAATGGACACCTGAATTAGTTACACGTGAACATGTAATGTAAGGATCTTCTCTTTTCTGCTGTATTAAGTGATGCATGCATACATAAGGGAGCGTGAAATAATTTAGTTGTTCTTCTCACTGTAACAGACACTAAAAGGAGAAGCCTGTCAAAGTGTGATCGAAAGTTTCTTCCATTTTATTCCTCCGTGAATCTATATATACGCAGAGCAGAAGAAAGTGATGTAAATTCAAGGAGGAAAAAGCAGATTTTTGCATTCAAAATCTTTTAAAAGCATCGTAGGATGTGAGTGTAGGTATGGACGTGAGTGAGAGCATGGAAATTGTCTTATGTTCATGCATACTCACACCTCGTACACCTATAGTATAATCATTTGTTTATAATAACAATTTTTCTCTCAGATGCAAACGATCCGTGTGCACCTTTCGAGAATCCATAAATACTTTTAGTATGTTCTTTTTTATTTGGATGAAGAGTTTTTCTGATCATTTAAAAGATTTGAAATAAGAGATTGTTTAAGATATTTTCTCTAATCACTGCATAGGACAACAATCATTAATCTAAAAATGCAAAAAGACAAAACAAATATCATCTGATTGTTGTACATTTTTTATAGAATTTCTTTAATGAACAATACACTCAATAAACATATATATATCGATAGTTTGCATGTTGGTTTATTGAAAAGATTTTGATTTTCTCTACAATTAAAATATTATTTATAGAATTTTAAAAAAACAAAGTTTTGAATACGAATAAAGTAAGTAAAAGAAGCTGTTTCTGTCATTTAAATGAACATATATGAAAAAATTGTTTAGTTTAAAAGTTTTGTCAAATCTAGTTTATCTTTAGATAATCTTTAATCTATATATTTCTCTATAAAATATAAAAATGAAAAAGAAAAAGAAAAAGAAAAAGAAAAATGATTCGTCGAAATAATATCTATAGTTATGAAACAGTTGTAAAAATATGTACAACTCTAAAATAAATATTAGATTTTCTGAAATATAAATTTGATACTTGTATAATTCAGACTCTTATTGATCGCGATTCTAATTGTTAATCAATAAAAAAATTTGAGTATTTTATAATATGAACAATTAAATATATTCTAGAAATATTTTCGATAAAATTCCAATAGAGAAAGACTGATCTAACATTGAACCAACATCAACAAACTATTAACAAGTTTTCGACAGTTATCTTTGATTAACATCTGTATCTTTTTGAAGACTACTTAAGAATAATATTTAGAATTTTGTGAGTATATATAAAATTAAAAAAAAAAGAAAGTGTGAACTGTGAACTGTGAAAGATTTATGAAAATATCATGAAATTGATCATCACTCATAAAACGTTCAGTTATGCTTTTTCTTTAAGTATTACATATAATATTTTTAACTCATCAGTAGTAATCAATGAATTACAGATATAAAGCTGAAATAATTTCTGACCAATTATAATCAACTTGTTCAATAAACATAACCTGATTACATTCCTTTGATTATTTATATTAGATTTAATCAATTTTACGAACAAATATGATGAATATTTAATTAATTAAATATTCATTTATTTAAATTATTATTAATAACATAAAACAAATATTTAGAAAAACAAATAAATCATAAAACCAACAATAAATCGATTATGTCGTCATATTATTCAAGCGAAATATTGATTAGAATTTTTTTTTTTTTTTTATTTTAAAAATTGATTATATAAGCAAACATGACAATATCATCTATTAAATGATATACATTAAAACTTCATTATTATTAAATAGACTACGATATTAATAAACTTGACTAAAATCATATTGAAGTTTTATATTGAAAATGATTATATATATATATATATTATTAAAGATTCATTTTTATTTTAACAATTTAATAGATTTATTTCATAGATTTACATAATATAAACAATCT
>CAJNSZ010000443.1:0-37305 GCA_905329745.1 Rotaria sp. Silwood2
TTTCTAATCTCATTGGACTCTACTTATCGGCAAAATATCGGCTTAAAAGCTTTGAATCACTTCGAACAGTTCCCTCGTAAGTAGATGGCATTCGAGCTCAGCTTATAGTCCGAAGTATCTCGAATTTCAGTTTTGGGTTTTCGATATTACATAAATAACATAAAACTCTTGGTACTTACGAAATTGAATAAAAATTTACTACTATTATTGAAATTCGTTGTTGAATTGACGTCTAATCTTTCTATGGTTATTCAGAGAAAACATACTTGCTAATTTGGTTTGTTTACATTGGAAAATCGCTGAGAAACTACGTCATGTTTCACTAACCGTTTTGTTTCAATACAATAAGTATCAATATTTAGCGTGCTCTAAACATAGACTTTGTCTATTGTACTCAGTTATATTAATATCAAATATTCACTGTCATCTACGCATTACGAAGTTTGGTTTTGTTTTTTGTACAAATCTGAGAAAGAAAAAGAACTTTGATATTATCCACTGTCGTTTCTTTTCTGTACAACCATAACAAGTAGTACCACTAGTAGTTCTCTATCGAGTTCTGATAATTAACGAAAAAAAAAGATGTCAGCAAATGCCCATCGATGGATTGTAAGTAGTGTTAGAGATAATTAATCATTGCTAACATTAGTGTCAAGTCTCACTTTTAAGGTCGCCTCCCCTACCCCCTCCCCGCCTTAAAAAACGATCTCAATCCAGGAACGTTCAAATTGCATAAAAGTTTCAACCCGATATCATGATGTTTAAGGACAATATTGGCCAGGCAAGGTTCAGAAATAGCTCATTTCGCAAACTTAATTTCTCTGTCCAGGTTCATTTGGTATATTTAATATTTTATTGTTCGAAAGAACATCACAGGATGCAGAGCAGTACAGAGCCGTCTTTTTTTTTAAATGCTTATTTTTCAACGAGAGAAAAGCAATCGAAAGTTTAATGAGTAAAAATACTCTAAAAAATTGCACTCTATAGGACAACCAAAGCTTTGTCAAAATAAAGGGCTCCGTACTACACTGCGTCTTGACGTGGTCTTTCACACAAACAAAAAATTTAAATATATAGAATGAGTATCGAGAGAGAAATTTCGATTGCGCGATCAAGAAACTATGAACGGAGAAAAAACGAAAAATTTTTTTTTCTGAAAACAGTTTATTTTTCGAATAGGAAATGACAGAAATCTTTTAAAAAAATTGGAAAAAGCGCGGTGCCAAATAAAAAAATCCGGCGTTCATGAAAGACTAGATCACGATCTATCTCTCAATGTATCGATCTTAATTTCAATCATTCTGGCGAAAAGTAATTTTTGTTTTTTTGAGGGAAGAGAACTTTAATTGTATCGAATAAATCAAAGTAAAATCCATAGATTACTTATATTATCCGACTTTTACTTTAGGCGAGTGAGGTATCATTTAGAAAATTAGATGAAATTTGTGTCATATACAGATCTCAAATGAAATTTCAATGAGCATCAAATGATAGGTCGTTCTCGAGATCATCGCGACTAATAACTAACAAAGTGCTTCGCATCTTAATAAGGTTATTTAATGAAGTGTTTCTGTTACTCTAAAATTTCTCCTTAGAATCAAAGACCGTAACTTTCTATTACAAAAACTTCACATTGCATCTTCAAAGATGCCTTTCGATTCCGGCTATTTTTTTTTTTTGAAAAACCTTTCTGCTATTTAAGTAAGCATTTTACTAAGTGCCAGAAAGTCCAAATTTTTGCTAAGAAAAAATAGTGTACTACTTAGAATCTGAGCTTTAAGGTGTCCAAAAAACATTGAATTTCCGAACAGAACTTTTTGGAAAATCCACGGCCTTTTATTATAGACAGAAGGTTTACTGTGTATTACGAACAAAAAACATTTACAGATATATATGGTCAGACATAACAAAAATTGCTTATTATTATGTGTGCCTGCAATACAAAAATTGCTCTTTGACTATAATCTCTGCAAAAATTATATTAACCTTTATTGTAAAACTACAATATTATTGCGAGACTGAACAAGATCTTTAAAAAAAAATCCTATGATAAAACTTAATGTAATTGTTCTCAGAGACTGATTTTTTTTGTACGTTTTCGTACAATTTTAGAAAGTTGAACATTCAACTTCTGTCACAAAACCTTGAAAGATCTTAGTATCTTATTAGTTCTATAAATTATTTTTTTTTTGATACACTAGAACCGTATAGAATTAAACTGTTTGACTTCGACTCTAAAAGTTTTTTGTAGAAGTTACTCATGAAAATACATCTCTGATATTTTCTTGCATTGAAATTTATTTATAAAGTAATGTATCTTTGCTCAGTACTTAATATATAAAGAATAAACTTGTCATTATATAAGAGTAAAAATAAATACTCGACTGTTTTACTGGTGTCAACTCTGACATTTGATTTCTGCTCTGTGAGTAGGAGTTGAATTTCGTAATCCGTTGCAAGACTCTACAATACACCTTAAGTTATAATTACTGAAAAGTTAACTGATAGTTTTGTATACGAAAAATTCATCATTATAATAAAATCTAAATTGTTATCAACTTACAATTAACTCTTCAAGTGTTGCTCTAATTTTTGCATAACCAGCATGTTGTTTTCCACTATTATGTTCATCAAGACGACTTTGTATATCACCAACAATAAGAAATGATCCACAAACAGTACATACTTCCATAGCTTTATTCATATCTGCATTTGCTTGTTCTTCAGCTAATTGCTAAAAATTATTATTTTAATTTAAACAAAAAAAAGAAAGAAAAAATATTAATTATTTAAAAACAAACCATTTCAAGTTTTTTCTTTTCTTCTCTCATTTCTTCACATTCATTTAAAACTTGTTGTGCTTCATCAATTCGACAATCATTTCCAAGTTGTTCAGATTTTAAAACATGTGATGTTATTTTTTCTTCAAGAGATTTTATTCTATTGATAGTTTCATTCTAAAAAACAAAACAAAAAAAGAATTTATTTCCAATTTTCATGACTGAAAAAAAATTGTTCTTATTTATTTAGTTAAAATTCTTTAAATTAGATTAAGAAGATTTAATTACCTTAAGACTATGTGGATCATTAACAGCATTCGGATCACCTTGAGTTATGCGTAGACGTTCTTGTCCACGTTTAATACGTCGTTCAACATCAGATATTAATGATTTAAGAAAACGTTCTAAGAAGAAACAAAAAAAAAAAAAAATATAAATTATTTTTTTTTTTTTTACCATAATCATCTTCATAACCAAGTTTTCCATAACGTGAACTTTGTTGATAACTAAAATAAAAGAAATTATATTTTTTTAAATGAAATAATTTTTGACATACTCATGTTGAAGACTAATATCATGAATTTTATCACAGGGTCCTAGAAATAATAAAAAGTTAAATTTTCAAAAAAAAAACAAAAAATAAATTTCTATTAACCAAGATCTTGTCGAGTATTAACAAATAAATCATGTGGACAATAATCAACTAGCATATATTTACAAACCTAAAAAAAATCAAAGTCCAAAGAAATATAACATAACATATTTACAAATATTGTTCATACATTTGGGTCATCAAAACGATATTTATGAATTTTTTCACCTTTCGCTGCATTACGACCTTTGCCCATTAATTCGTCTAATAAAGATTGTTGTGCAGCTAGAGCCATGAAAAATAAATACTTGAACGACAATACTGAAAACTAAGAATATTATTTTCGCTTATTATTATTTTTTTTTTTTCTTTCCTGTTTCTTTACAACGACAACGAGAACCTTGGATAAATTATCGATCCACAGTTTTTGCTATTCTTTTCAGCAAATCATATATTTTATATTTACTTTACAGATGGCGTTTATTTACAAGAACATGAATGGTTTAGAAATGTACCGTATAAATACAATCAATTCGTACATTGACCTAAAAGTTCGAACATTTATATAAAATAAATGCTTTATCGTATAGTTTTAGCTTCATAAGAATAAAACTAAATTTTACCTCTAATAAATACATACCGGTGCTGTTTCAACCTACAACTGATTAAACAGAATTGCAATATACTTTATAATTAAATAGCACTTCTATAAATGCTTGAAGTCTTTTTTCTTTTTATATTAATAGAATTTAATTAACTAATTTTACGTTTTTAATGATGTCCTATGCGATTCAAATCGGACGAAAATCATCGATAGTACGAAACAAAATGTGCGACATAGAAAATTATAAAAGTTTAGACGTTCTTCTATTCTCAAAAATACATACATACTCTTTTATTAATTTGATTGCATATGTATTTCATAGACATTTCCTTTCGTATGTTCTTTATAAAAAAAAAAAAAAAAGAAATGAAACATTATCAAGTCAAGATGCAAACAGTTAAATCCGAAAATCATTTATAAGTATTTCTACTAATAAAAAAAAAAAAAACTAGCTGATAATTCTTTAGATTGCTTTCCATATAATATTAATAAAAACTATTCTAAATGAAAAATAAACAAGAAAAGAAAAGCTAGATTTTTTTTTTTTTTGTATGATAGAGGGCACTTCTCATCGGAAAATGATTTATAGATTGAATTGGAAAACATAAAAATTTTTATCATATAAAATTTGAATATTAAATTTTTGAGTAAAATTTAAATTAGAGAAATTTTGTCAAATAAAAGGTAAATTTCATGATTCATTGATCATCTGTAAGATCGAAATGAACACGTGGAGATGAACTAAAAAGAAAGTGTTCGATGACATTCAAATCAACGGTTAACTTTTTTTTTTTTGTTAAAATTTGGATTGAAAATTTTGTTTAAATTTCCCTAATGAAATCTTCATCTCATCTTTCATTAGAGACAAATCAATCTTCTATTCAAGGTTAGTACGAAAAAAAAAAAAAAAAAACCTATAACAATCGAGATTTATCTTAAAAGTCAAACTATATTGTAAGGTCATGAAAAAGAAAAAAGTGATCCGATAAAAATGATTAGGTTCAAATAATTGCAATTAATAGAAAGATATATAATCACAAACATGATCTTTTTTTTTATTGAGGACATTGAAACAGCTTATAACATATATCAAATAGCAAAACTAGTTGATAAATTTATTGATAATTAAACAAAAAAAAATTGTCTAAGTGAAGAAAGTCTATAAATAATAATATTTATGTAATTTTTATTGCTTATTTTTCTTTTTTGATATCAATAATGATTTCTAATTTCTATTTAAAAAACAAAAATAGATTTATATAAATATGTAAGAAGAACATTCAACTTGTTACACCACATTTTCAATTGATTTTCTCAAGACATAAGTTTGCATCAGAATTAAACAGACATGGATGCAAGCTAAATAGCTTGTCAACAACAATTGCTAGTGACTTGCGGTTTTCACCAATTGGAAAAAGTACATTCCGGATGTTCTTGTGTTTAATACTATAGAGAATAAAATTATTTTAAAACTCATCGCTTTCGCAAAACATTGTTAATAATACATGAAAGCGGTATTTCATAATTGGATAAGGGATTTGAAAATAATTTTGTCTTAAAAAGCATCCAACAGAAAAACACATCCGGAGTTTTCCTCTTGCGACTGGTGAAAACCGCAGCTCTATAGTTCTTTCCGTTCTTAAGTTATTGCAAAAATATTCATGAACAATATATTTTTTAAACACGCAGTAGAACTCATTAGTTTGCTCGTTGACCCAAGCATGTCCGGAAATTTTTCACTCGATAAACTCTAGCTGTACGAAAAATCTGTAGGGTGCGCTAGTCACCGAATACAAAAAAAAAAACATCTCGTATTTTCGGGGTTTACTATCCAATTTGAATTAGAAAATTTCATTGAGTACGATTCAACCCGATCTCAAAATATTGAACTCGACAGACTCTATATTCAACTATCGGATTAATCCTCATGAATATGTTGTAATGTTAGTAAAATGAGCAAAACTTCTCAACTAAAATTCATGCATTCGTGTTATTTCAGAGTTTATGCAATATGTGGATCGAGAGAGCGACAACCAGTGGCGTACGCAGAAATTTTTCAAGGGGGGGGCCCAACTTCGTAAGGGGGGGGCCCGCCATGGCACAANAATTTTCCTTTCGACATTTTTCATTTCGACATTTTAACTTTTCGACATTTTTCATTTCGACATTTTAACTTTTCGACTTTTTTCCTTTCGACATTTTTACTTTTCGACATTTTTACTTTCGACATTTTGCTTTCGACATTTTTCCTTTCGACATTTTTCTTTTCGACATTTCTCAGTACATTCGAAATATGGTTAACTGTAAGACGAAAAAAAAAATAATATGACTTTTTAAATTATCATTCTAATAACTAGATCTTTTAGTAATCTTCATGAACACTTCGAAAGTAAAGACAAATTTTTGAATGAATACTATGGCAAAAGAAAAACTGATTGTTCAACTCTAAACTTTGCATAGATACAGGCCTTAACACAAGGAAGAAACAGCAGACTCCACTCAACTCCATACAGACGGAGTCCGTCATTTTCCTATTGACAATATTATTCAGTAACCGAAAGTTGCATTCCCAAAATAGAACAAAATCGCACTACTTTGGGGATACAGCTCCCGGGTATTGGATAATATTGTTCTGTTTTGGACAATTTATGTCAAAAGAACTTTTCAAACAGATCAGTTTAAGGAAGAAATGGCAAACTTGAAGACTCCGGGACTCCAGGAGACTTCATAGGAGTGGAGTCTGCCGTTTTCCTGTTGGCTGAGTACGAAAAAGAGAACGATGTTGTATGTTGCTGTCTAAATCGAGACTAATATCTATTTCATCTGATGGTAGACATGATTAACATGATCAAAGCATAGCAGTATCAAATTTCTATGAAGAATTTTGCAACACTCAATGTGAATCCACTTGACTCTAAGGGACTGGAGTCTGCTGTTTCCCCCTTGCCTTAACAAGAATAGTTTACAATGTAAATGCTGTTACTAATCACAGAAGATTGCTTTATTCTATCTATTTATGAACACACCTCTTCACTATTCTTTTATTTAATCTTTCAGAAATACAATAAGGAAATAGTTCATTTAGTATAATGACACATTATTGATATACGGTATCTTAAGGAGTTTCAATTTCTGCTGTATATACTTCAACATTCTTTTCAGATCGTGTTTCACAAAAATATAGTATCTCCATAGTAATAAGCTAAGAACACGAACTCTTTTCAGGATATTTATAGCTCATTAGGTTCTACATAAATCACCTAATTTCGATTCAGAAGAGATTTATTAGTTTCAGGATTTCTCTAGTTAGATTATGGGCAGATAGAACTATATACACGAATATGAATAATTTGAAGAAAATCTTCTTGAAGTGATATTTATGCTATTCGACTCGTATCAAATTCTATGAGTTAGATTTACAACAAAAAAAACCTAAACAATCATTATCCTATGCTTGTAAAGATACGATAAACGGCGGTTAGTCTTTTCTACTGTAAACAGAACTCTACAAGGCAAGATATTTAACAAGATTTTTATTTTTTTTTAAATCCTTAGGTCAGTCATTCAGCATTAGCACGAATATCATTTCAGTAAGATTTCTTCAAATTATGAATTTTCATGGATACACTTTATCAAGTTTTAGCTATCCATATAAATCGATCTAAGCTGTTTATATAGTTTATTAATGCCTAATAATTCGAGATTAAAGTTAGTCCAAATAATTTTAATGATGAAAACCTAACACTGTCGAACAACTAATCGGACTAAGAGTTCAACATTTCTCTTCGTTGTATAGAAACAAACAAGTGACAACTAATTTCATAAAGAATAAAATTTAAAATACGACTTTAGTAATATCTGACGAATGAACAATGATTCCTACTTATAATCAAAATATGAATTACTTCTCTCGTTCAATTATTTATTTAAATATAAATTCCGTACTTTGATTAACCGTTCTGTATGTATCCTAGCAACATTCTTGTTATTTTTACATGACTATAAAATATTAAAAAAAAAAGAATGCTCGAACGTCATTGTTGACATAGAAAAAAATCTCCGAAATGGTAACATGATTATTTCTCTAACTAAATAGACTAATTTTATTGCCTTTTATTTTAGCTTATTCTATTTAAAATTAATGGAGATTTTCATATCTACATACATATTTGGATCAAAATGTCTTCGTCCACCACCACCACCACGTGTACGTGGTCGAGCTGATGAAACTCGAACTCGTGCATCACCAATATATCTAAATAAATAAAATTTCTAATTAAAAATAAATAAAATTGAAGAAATATTTTTACCGGCCGTCAAGTTCGCTGATGGCTTGTTGCCCATCTTCGCGCTGACGCAAAACCACAAAAGCAAAACATGATGCTTGTGCATGCCATACTTCAATTAAAGGCCATTTATTAAATGCTTTTTCAATTTCACGTTTTGTACAATTTATTGAAAGGTCTGCAACATGAATACGACAACCATTTTCTTCATAACCATCATTATTGTATGGTGAATATGATCGTTCATGACGATAGGATGATGTCATCGGTGAACGAGAGCGAGATCGAGAGTATGGCATAGTTAAATTCTATAACAATATAGAAAAAAAAAAAATGAAAGTTCATGTTATGAAATAAAGAATAAAACAATCAATCAAACATCCATATATTAAAATTCTCTTATTGGAGGTTTACTTAGTTATTAGAAAAAGTCTAAATTATTAGATTAATAATTTGTTGTTTCAAATTTCATATATTCTTCATAGTTAGTGTTTAAAGAATTAATTGAAAAAAAGTTTCCTAAGATTTCAATAGATGACGCCGTTATTAATCAGATAATTTTCTATAAACAAACAAGAATCACTCAAAATTCTATTGGTTACATCAGATGTATGCTAAGATCGAACGAACATGGATTTTTTTAAAAGCTATCTTAGAATATGATTTATGAGTATTTTATTACAAGTTTATTAAACTATTATTTATTAATGCAATGCAATTTACAGGATTTATTTGATTTGATATAAATTTTGTTTATTTATTTCTTATTCGATATATCCATCCATCGAAACTTTTCTTTTTTTTGAAAAGCGACTACTCGAAAAACAGAATGAGATAAAACGTTAAAGTCCTACATAAGATAAACTTTTTTCGAGACCCGAATCCCGTTCGTCCTCGCCTAAATTTTTTTTGTTTTGTCCCGCTGACAGAAAGATGTCGTTCTAGTATAATCTCGAATCCCATTCTATTTTAAAAATATCCTTCGGGATGTTTGATTGTAGGCTAGAGACTCAACATTTTTTTTATAAGATAGAGTTGGACACAGAAAAGGTTAAAAGAGAAAACGTTATCTTGTGATCACCTCTCTTTTGTATATTTTCATTTTCTTTTTATCATTTTTGTATCAAAAACTATGGCGTTGTTCTATTTTATTAATAATAGTCACTATATGATAACATAATGTTGACAAAATTCCTCAAGTTCATATTTTTTTTAAATATTCGTTGAAAACTTTAGTTGTAAAAGAAGGATTCTTATTGTCCTGTTGCTCGCTAGGACGAAGTAAGACAACAGGATATGTTAGAAAAAGTTTTCTGATTTCGAGCAGATGAAGAAAGAAAATCGACAACACATCACTGTATAGATGCTTTATACTTTTTAAAACTAGCTACATATTTAACAATAAGAATATCTGATTCTCAGTCATGACTAACAGAGGTAATTAAATGACCAACATATTCAGGGTTGTCCCCTGATCATGGAGAATTTTCGTGATAAGACTTGCCCGCCTCCTGTACTTTTGATGACTTCGGATTATCTCTAAATACATTGCATGTTTATGCAAAGACAAATACGATAAGTATTTGTACAGGGCTCATCGATGTTTCCTATTGAAACGCGCTTTTAGCTTTTCTCAATAATGTAAAATATTCTTGCAAATTCAACACAAATTTAGAGAGTACTGAGCAATAAGCATAGCAATTTAGAAAACGCTCGTTCGAATGGATAACATCTGTCATCAGAGACATAGTAGAAGGGTTCGATTTGTTTTCAAATAGTTTCGAAGAACAAAAGATGAATTTCGCTATGATTAAAACAGCTCCTGCAAACCTAAGGGAAGGACCAAGGCTCAAATTTTGGACAAAAATAAAGATTGTCGGAAAATTTTGTGACATACATAGATCGCTTTAATTTTCAATGGTGATTCTAAAAGTGTATCATTTATCTTGATAAGAAGTCTAACTATTCTGACTGAAACCAAATTGAAACTTTGTACAAATATTGGGCAGTGTCTAGTTAAACCTAAAAAGAAATTTCAGCTTCATATCCTGTTCTTAGAAATAGTTGAGTCTTTATTGCAAAATCTGATTTTTTCAATTTTAGACTATGTAGCATTTCAACAGCTCCCCAGTTATCAGTAAAAACTTCCGCTTCTCAATGTAGTGTTACAATTTTGTAGAGCTTTGAAAAACCTATCGAATGATATACGAAATAAAGTAGACGGCTGTCTTAAGAGCTTAACTGTAGGAGAACTTTACCTTTGCTGTCTTCATGTTTTATATACAAGTGAACAGCATCGTCTAAAGAACCAAGAAAAAGAACATTATTTTGTCATATTTCTATATACCATTCGATAGACGCACGAAAGAGCTTTCGTTTGATACAGAATTGAAGATGCAGTGAACACTTGCCATATAAACATTGTATAGCATGAATCTATAAATGATATATCAAGTTTCGAGAAAGCCTCCCGAGATCAACATGAGATCTAATTCGAGCGACCATTAACTCCTGACATCTGATTTGACTATATGAGACAAAACAAGAAAACGAATATTATGTAAAGTCCCGTTTCATGGTTGAATGTCAACCATCCTATCAAAGGTAAGATTTTGTATCAATTACTTGTTTTTCATTAAAATAATTCATATGTCATCATTGAAATTCAATCAATATGCTATACGCTATTAAAAGAACAAACGTACTCGCCAATAGCATTCGTTTGGGAGGTTTTTTTTCCAACTTATAAAATCTATTTACATAGAAGAAAAGGAAGAAAATTTTCTGGGTCATTTTATCACTCGTTACGTACATAGAAGAAAAAAAATTTCTAATATATTTTTTTTGGTTCTCTCTTATCAATAAAATGATAGCCGATAATTCCAAATTATCTCAAGGTCCTACACCATATAATACAAATGATCGTGATTTTGGTCATTTTTCTGATCATGTTACAGTTTGGATTGATAAATATATTGGTATGGAAAATTCTTATGCAGATTTTAAAGCAAAATTTGATAATAATATTCAAGTACTTCAATCAAATAATCTAAGTGAAATGGAAATTGATGATGATAGTATATTATGTGAAAATCCAGATATGCTTAAAAAATTATCTGATGAAGTTTATTGTTTAAAATATTTTTCAACAATTGAAAAAGGTTTAGAATATATTGTTAAAAATTTTGAAAAAAAAATTTTCTTCATTTCATCTGGTACTATTGGAAAAGTTATTGTACCACAAATAGTAAATTTATCACAAATTCAAGGAATTTATATTTTTTGTGGTGATATTTCACGTCATACAGAATGGGCAGGTGAGTATGCTGATAAAATATCAGCAATGCTTGAACATCAAGATAATTTATTAGAACGTCTTACACGAGATATTTCAATATATATAGAAAAAAAAGGTGATGAATATAAAGCTAATCAAGCAATATTACAAGCACGAAATTGTTATTCATGGTCAAAAAAATTATTAATAAGAGGAAAACAATTAGGCGATTCTGGTTCAACAAAATTAATTGATAATATTACAAAGAAAATTAATGAAACACAATCATCAGAGGAATGTCATAATGAAAATTGAAACATTATAGTATTTGTTTTTCTTTGAAAAAACAATTAAGTAGAATAATATTTTAATATATATGTTTTCTTTTTTTCGTTGCTTGTTTTTAAACATGTTTAACTAAATGCATATACTTTAGTCTATCATAAATGTTTCTATGACAAAAGAAAAAAATGTCAAATTTTTTTTTTCGCAAGAGAAACAGGAAAGATTAGATCGTTAAGTTCGTTGTTTTCTTCTTTTATAAAATTGCTGATCTAGGTTAAACAATCAGATCTTGTATAATTCATATTTGATCTTGTGCATTTTTTTAAGAATCAAACGAACTCATAGTGTCTGCAAAACTTTCATGAAATCTTAACATAAGATTTTTACATAGTCTTTTGAAAAAAATATTACAACTGTACAAGAATCGTACGTTTTTTTACCGATCTACAAAATGTTACGTTTGACTTTTTTTTTCATTTTGCCCTCATATTACTTGCATGAGCCATTATTATCATTTTGATTATTCTGTATAACTTTAGTTTATTAGAAGCATCTACCTGTGACTTTTCTTAACTTAATGTGAAGTCTCTGCTTAAGTTAACTAATACTTGTTTTACTTCCGACATTGCATTTGACACGTGTCGTACTTCTATTTGTTTCTCAATACTTTACGTTTGCACAACATTTTCATTGGACTATTTTTCATTCTATAATGAAAGCATCTTTGCTATTCTATAATAAGTATAGCATACGCTCCTTCGTTCTTTTTCTCATGTGTCCTTGGTATACACACACGTTTAAAAAAAAACGGAAGAAAGAGAAAAATACTTTTGTGTTCTTTATCAGTAGTTGGTTTTTTCCGTGTTTCTTACATGTAAAGAGACTAAAAAATCGCACAATCTATTAGTTTTTTTTAATTTCTATTAACACAACAAAAAGAAAAATAAATGGTCGAAATGTTACTCAAAACAAAAAGCAATAATAATGAAAAATATCTTTTGCTTTATTTAATTTTTGTAGATTAATTGAAAATGTCCGATACACCTCCACAAAAACCCAAGATCCCGCATTATAGTCATTTGCAATCTGAACCAGTGCCAATGTCATTTGCGTCACCACAACTCTTGGCTCAAATTACAGCTGGAACGGCTAATCCTTTTCCTAATTCATATATGAAAACAACAAATCAAGTACATATGCCAATGACAGGTTCAGCATATGATAAAATGCCTACAACTTATCAATCACAACCTGCACCACTAATGAATAATAATAAGAATAATACTGCTTCATCATCTTCTGATTCAAAATTAATAAAACCATTACCTCCACAACCCATTGATGCAAGCACATTTAAAGGCTTTAAATTTGTAACACTTGATGGTTTACAAGTGGAAACAAGAGAAATATATGATAAAATTAGTGGAACATTTCAATGGGAAATGTGTGAAAGTCAAGATGATCGATGTATCAATTTTATACGTAATGAATGTGCTAATAGACGAGTATTTTTTGTATCATCCGGTGGACTTGGACAAAAAGTTGTTCCAGAAATCCACGATTTACCACAAGTTTATGCTATATATATTTATTGTGCGAATGTAAAATTCCATGAAACATGGGCAAAAAAATATTCGAAAGTACGCGTTGTCTGTGATAATGATGATCTTTATTTATTGCCACAATTTGCTGTTGATGTTGCACAAGCAAATATCGATTGGGGCAATGCTCTACTTAGTAAACAAGATACACGTGATAAAGCAAAAGAAAAATTTAAATTAGCATCGGATAAATTAAATAATTATGCTCGTAATCATGATCCAGCTATGGATATTGAAGTTAATAATAAATTAGAAGAATGTAAATAACCGAAAACAATGATATAATCTTTAGAACTCAACTATAATAAAAAAAAAAAAAAAAAAAAAAACAAACAGTTCAATCTCTTTTGTCATTTGTAGAATTTTATTTTCATATAAGAATAAAAATCAAGAATAATTATATATAAACATAACTCTGAATAAATATAATTCAACAAGAAATCAAAGTCCTAAGTACATACTTCCCAAAAACACTCTTCTATGATCTGAACAGATTTTAAAAAGCTATATATTTGAAATTTTTTTTATCGTATGTATTATGGGAAAAATATAAAGTGACCGATATAATATAAAGACATTTTTGTTTTTACTATAATTCAGCCGTCTTTGTATGTACATATATGATTCTTTCAGAGTTAGAAAGATCTTGTTAAGCACTATGTTATCTGAAAAATTTGCCTAGGTCACAATTGTTTTGATTGAATTAAAGCGAAAATAGTTTTTTCTCAGTAGACATAATTTTAAGACACTTTTAGTATTTTGAATTTTCTGACCTAGCGATTTTACTGATAATAGTTAAAACATATACCATTCAATGCAAGATTTTGTGCTCTATATTTCGAGAAAAAAAAAACATTTAATTTTCACTTTTAATCCTTAGTTTTTAAATTTAATGTTTGCTAGTTTTAGTGAATAATGGTATTTCAAAATGAGGAGTGCAAATAATCTCGATATCACCTAGTACTTTGCAAAAGAGAGCCAAAAATTGAACAAAAACATGTTATTTTCATGAGTTTTCTCTTTTGATGACTTAGCGGTTCTCAAATTTAATTTTTTTTCCTAAGAAAAACAAACTTTAAAGTTTTTGGTTAATATAAGTGCTGTAGAGAATTACACTCTCTACAAGATGAGACCTTCCACACTTCTCTACTACACCTACCAAAATTGGTGTGTCCCAAATATTTTTAGTGCACACATAGCAGAAGGCGTCCTCTATCCTAATCATTGTATTTTGCTTATACCTTTTGCAATTAGAGTCAAGGCGTAGATAAAAATTTCCTCTTGAAAACGAGACATCGCCCCTCTTTCTACGTTAGACTGTTCGAAAGCTATAAGCAACATACGTATTAGTCTCTAGATGGCGCCTTTTGTTGGTGTTTAATATCATAACAACTTACATGTGCCCAATAAAAGTATTTGGGGCACATCAATCATTGTAGGTGCCGTAGAGAAGTGTGGAAAACCTCATCTTGTAGAGAGTTTAATTCTCTATAACAATTAAATTAAACCCAAAAATTCTAAATTTAGTTTTTCGTAGAAAAAAAATTTAAACTCGAGAACTGATGCATCAACTCATTGAAATTCAATTTCAAACACAGATTTTGTTTTCATACAAAAATGACATAGTTTTGTTCAACTTTTGATATTCTTTTCGAAACACTAGTTGCTGTTGAGATTATTTGCATACCTCATTTTGAAATACCATTTGTGACCGGGACTAACAAACATTAAATTTTAAAAATTAGAAATTAAATGTTTTTTTTTCTTGAAAATTAACTATTTTCAGTAAAATTGGTAAGTCAGAAAATTGAAAATACTAAGTGTGTTAAAATTATGTCCGCTGGAAAAAAATTGTTTTCGTTATAATTCAACCAAAAGATGTCTGACGGTAGCATTTTCTTCAGGTCAGATTGCACTTAACAAGATGTTTCTAACTCTTTCTTCTACTCGTAAGTTATAGAACTGATAGTGACAAAAGGTTATTATAGATCATAATTCCTCTTCAAGTCAAGTGAACGAGACTAGATTAATTGCATTGACCAACACTTCTAACGTAGTATTTACACTGAATATTTCACAAGTCTAGTCCTAAGAAAGGCTGAGATCGTAAGATGACATACTTTATGATCAATAAAATATTTCTGTATTGAGATCAATAGTGCTAGTCCTACAAAATACCTATTTGACGGTTTCATTATGAGTAAAAACTTTCACAAGTCCTCCATCTAGAGAACTGCAGGTTCGACAAAAATAAAAATTCGGATTCGAATCCACTCGGACCTAAATCTGGAAGGACCTGCAGCATCCTACCTCTATCTCTCAGAAAAAATAATCAATCTGATTGATTAAAGCAAGCCGGAAATATTGAATCCTTTTTTTATCTAATTATTTATGAACCACTGTATAATTACATAGTCATATGACCAATATGGATCAATATTCTATTGTAATTGTTAGAAGTACATTTGACTAGAATTATATCAACTTCCTACTGACTCTTTCGAATACTTTTGTCAAGTTAATATTCCTTATCTGATTCTAGAACGATTTGTCGCGGGACAATTGATCACATGACATGTTAACATTAAAGTATCCTGAAGGAGAATCGAATATGAATTGGTTTGGGTACACGGAAGACCTTCACTCTCATATCTACATACCCCTACCGAAATATCCGATCGCCTCTTTATTGAGTTTAGAGATAGAACTTTTGGATATTTTTGTATTACTATTAAAATATCAGTGACGATTCGAATCTAAGTTTCTCTATACAGTTTTTATTTTTTTTAGAAAATTTTCATTTCTATAATTATGGTTGCATTATTTATATTCATAAAAAAGACTCAATACATGACAACTGAACTTTAAAGGTCTTTCTGATTAAAAATTCTATTTTTGTGTCAACGTGACTTTTATGAATACTTTCAAACAACTCTCAGCATTGAAATATAAATAAATTTAAAATTAAGAACACGATCATCTCAAAATTCAGCTTTTAATTTAACACTTTGACAATGCGAGTTCTCATATTTTCTTTGTATACATATTACTTAGAACTATTTGATAAACAATAAATTACTGTTTTAAAGTATTTTCCAAGGAATATTTATAATGCTTATGGTAGCAACCAGAACAATAATAATGAATGGGATCAAATATAAGTACAAATTTTCTTTCATTTACTATTCATACAAAATATTTATTCACATATACTAAAAGTTAGAGAATTTCAAGATTTACAAATCTAGGAACTTCACATTTAAACAGAACTTTTTGTATTTGCACGACAATCCAAATATTTATACATCCTGTATACTCCAACTGTGACATATCTTTAATCATGCCTTTTAAAAGTATGAAGAATATCGAAAACAAAGAATTTTATATGAAAAGATAGAAAATTTTGTCTTCTATTTGGTTGATCTACTTTTGAATATCGAAGATTTTTATAAGAAAGTGAAGATTCCATGAAAGTATTTTCCATGGTAGCTTTTTCAACAGTGAAGTGTTTTTAAATTAAATTTTAATTGCTAAGTCTTTATTTTGGCACCAAAACAAAATACAGAATTTCATTCTCTATAAGACTACATAACTGTTGAAGCTTAGCACAACATTTTTTCATCAAAATTCAAGAAAAACCAAGCAGAATCTAAAATGGATATAGAATTTTCCTGTCTTCTAATTTATACATGAAGCTGCTTTTTTAAAATTTTGAACTATACACGAAAAGATATACGATTTCATTGAGAAGATTTTCATTTTCTCAAAAACTTATGTGACAACATTCCAAGTCAGAAACAAACTGCATCTCATAGACCTTAATGAACTATATCCGCCGTACAAAGAATTCGTGTCTATGATATATTTCTGAGGACATTGAACATTTTCAATAGATTTCGATTGTAAGATCCAATATACGCAACAAGATTGTATACTCTAATTTCGATCTAAAACTTTCCCTATATAAATTATGTCCACAAAATTAGCTTGTATAAAAAAATGTCGAAATCAATTTGATGTTACACATTGTTGAGAAATAGATCTCGACATTCTTTCAAAGATGTTTGCATTGCTTATTAAAATAAAAATAAAAACTATCTATCAACAAAAATTAGACAAGTTCATTCATTAAATTGTAATATTATTATCAAAGCTGTTATTTTCTTTTTATGATAATCATCTACTTCTTTTGAATATTTTCATTTTTATCATCGATGCTGTTGATGTATTAGCATTTTCTTTTTTCAATTGATGTAAGAAATTATGGACTCTAACTGTAGTAGAACTATACAGCAGTATTGCTTTGAAACTGAAGAGAATTTTTTTTTGTTAAAATACAATACACAATTTCATATAGTACGAAATTCTTCACATATTTAAAATGTATATATAAATCAGTATAGTAAATGTTTAAAGTATTACATTTACATTAGTCCAATGAAACTTAATAAGTATTAACATAGAATTACAACAGATAAAATAATATTTGTTTTCATAGTTTTTGTTTGTATCATTGAAACCTTATCTTCAAACTATAATCCATTGCACTTACTAAAATAGTATAGAAGAAATTTATTTTTCTTTCTTTTTCTGTTTGTCGTCATCTGTGTACTCGTATGAAATATTTATAATGAAACACGAGCTCATCATCATACACACAAGTGCACGTAAAACTGAGACAGAAATAGAGTCAGACACGTACACATACACATATATCACTGCTTTGTAGTTTTCGAAAGAAGAAGTAGAAGAAAAAAGAAAAAGATCGACAGACAAATACAAACAAAAGAACCAACATAGACAAAAAAAGAAAAATACACACACACACACATATCTATGTGCAAGCAGAAGAAAAAGAAGGAAAAAAAAGATTTAACATGTGTTTTTTTCTTTCTGTGTGAGATCATCGTTGTAGGAGAGTTGATGATAATTTTGTTTTTTTTTTTTTTAAAAAAAAAAAAAGAAGAAAGATGGGAGTACAATCAGTAACAATAATACGAAAATGACGTAAGGTCTAGTATTTTTTCTTTGTATATATATATATATATATGTATATATGAACAGGAAAAAAAATACATGCAAAATTGAAAGATAACGCAATACATTGACCTAGTGATAAATTGAAGTATTTTCATTTACGCAAATCGAGTACGCACACCTTTAAAAAAAAAAACAATATATAGATTAAAAAATATTTTATTAAAACACTTACTGTTCCATCGGATGCACTTGCGCCTACACGTGTACCTCGACTGTTCCAACAAACTTCAAAAATACCACCTGTACCTCGATAACTATGAACTATTTCAGCTCTCTGAATATATAATTAATATTTAATTATATTTTAAAGATTAAAAAAATAAATATAACTTACTGCTATATCCCATATATGAATAGCTTTATCAAATGAACCTGTTGCTAATAGACGACCATCAGGACTAAATGCTACTGAATAAACCGGTTCTGAATGTTTAACAAGTGTGCTTTGACAAATGCCACGTTCAACATCCCATAAACGTACAGTTGAATCAAATGATGCACTTGAAAAAAAAAGTCAAAAATTAAAACAAAAACAGAAACAAACATTCGATTTTCTTACCTAGCAAGAAGTAATGTGGCATTTGGATTCATTGTACCTGGTCCAGTTGGACTCCATTTAATTGTATAAATTTCTTTATTATGAGCTTGTAAATTATGAACAGGTGTATCTTTTGTCATTGCCCAAATCTAGAGAAAATAAATTATTGTTTTGTTTTTTTCTCTTTAAATATTACTTTTAATGTCATATCATCTGAACATGAAGCAAGTAAACGTCCTTGTGGATCCCATTTAATTGCATTGACTTCATTTTGATGTCCATGGAATGTTTTAACAGGTCGCATTTCACCCAAACGACAAACATGAATTTTTTGATCTGTTGAACATGATGCAAATGTTGTATCGGATTGCCAATCAACATCAAGTGCTGGTGCTGTATGAAAAGCAAATTGTTGTTCACAATGACCAGAATTAGCATCCCATATAATTGTTGTTCGATCAACACCGGCTGATAGAATATAATTGCCTTTTTTATTCCATTTTAATGCAAATATTGGACCTTTATGTTGACCAAGTGTACTAGCTAGATTACCATCGGATGACCATATTCGAGCATAACCATCATAACTGCCGGTAGCTAATTGTGTACCGGAGGGCTAAAAATAAAACGAAAAATCATTTATGAAATAAGACGAATGTGGAAAGTAGAGCCCATTAGATCTAAAATTTCCGGACTCATATTTGATTAACAGAAAATTCTCAGAGCCGGACTCAATGAATGGAAAGTTTTCAGAATCGAGTTTACACTCGGAGATGATCCTGAACTTGAGCGATGACCTAGACTCGGATCCAACTCGAAGTGCTCCACTAGCAAGTTATCACAGAATCGATTGCAACTTAGCAAATCTGATATATAGATATTTAAAATTTGTAAATAATATGGAAATTCTGTTTTGTTTGTCTTAATTAAAAAAAATTTTCTATTCTAAATTTTAACTTACATTCCAATCTAAACTTGTAACATCTTTATTACTTGGTACTTGTGTATCACCACGTCTAATACAATGTCTTAAAATCATTTCTGGTTCACGTGGACCTTGTAAATTCCAAATACGTGCTGTAGAATCTCCCGAACCGGATGCTAATAAATCATGTGTAGGATTCCATGCACATATAAATACTTCAGATTCATGACCACGTAAAACAGTTACACGATTCGGTGGAATATCAACAGTACCATTTGTCATTAAATTATGACTATTTGATGAACCACTTTGTACAGATAAAGAATTTGGTGTTGGATTTCTTGAATAATTTGGATGTGGAATACAATTACTTTGTTCAAAGTCCATTGGTTCCATTTTGGCTATCAAAAAGAGTAAAAATAATTTAATAAATCATATATATTTAATAATAATTTATTCTTACGAGCAATATGATTAGTATTACTGTTACAAGATATATGGGAATTATTATCATTTCCATTTGACATTTGAGAAAAATGACCACTTGATACTGATTGTTGAAGTGTATTTAAATGAGATGATGATGATGGATGATTATGTAAATAATGTGATTGTGCTGTTGCTGGTGAATGTGAACATCCTGTTAATGTTGAATTAAATGATTTTAAAGATGATGATCCTTGTTCTATTGTGGATGTATTTTGATAATTAATTCCACCATTTATTCCTGATAAATCTGTATTTGATCGATCAGGTATTGTTTGATTTGTTGATTGTGGTGATGTATTTATTGGTTGTTGAATTGGTGATCGATCTTTATCATTAATATTCGATGTAACAGTAGTTGATCGAATTGATGATTTTGTTTCATTTTTTACTGATGTTGCTGTTGATGATGATGACGATGATTGTTGTTGTTGTTGTTGTTGAAGTTCTTTACGGCGATTTTCAACAATTTCTGGTACAACTGCATCGATTAAACTTAAGTTGTCGAATGTTCGTTCTTGTCCATCCTACAGGGAAAAAAAAACGAAATGAAGATTGTTTTCATTTTTTTTTTTATTCAATTGGAGCGCCGGTTGATTAAACCAACTGCTCCGAATTCCAAAGATTATGCGTCCGAAATGTCTCGATAGCCATTCCGCACAGTGTCTTCAATAGAATAATCGCAAACAACTGTGTGTTATTTTAAGCCAAGAAAGAAAACAACAGACGCCCTTTTTTTAAAAGAAAATATTTCGAAAAATTTTGTTATTTAAGGATTTCATTAAGCAAAATAAAACCGGTGATTTATAAGATACTATAATATATAGAATAGAACGACATCTGTTTAACTTACATCACCAATAGATAATTCAGCTTCAGTATAATAAAGACCTTTTTGCATAAGTGAAAGAAGTGCACCTGGTGGTACTATATTGCCATTAATTGATGTATGAACAATGTGACTTTCAAGGCCAAATAAGTAAGCTGAATGAACAAATCCTAAAGAAAAAAATATATATATATAATATATATACTCGATGCTTGTTATTTTTTCTTTCCACTCAGATATATACTTAAGTTACAAAAAAACAAAACAGTAAAGAACATGAAGTACTTAATAATCGGAAATAAACATAATTATATACTCTTTCACAGTTTCTTTTTTTTTTCTCCTTTTTTTTTTTACATTTTGTCATCAGTTGTTGACGATTATTGCTTTCGTAAATGTCTGTCAACACAGATGGAATATAATTATGCATGTGCATCGATGGTTGTAAAACAAAGCATTAGACTTTCGCATTATCTAAAATATTATTGTCAAGGGCATTTTGTTGCCTACACTACACTATGACCTCAAATTTATTTTGCTTGCTCGAAAGCACATGCGTATCGAGGCCAATAAAACGGCGCTGAATGACAACGATAAAGGAGAAGAAAAATCCAATTTGTATGCGAGAACACGGCGTTAGAGAACGTAAATGACGACAATAAAAAGAAAAAAAAAGCGGCGTAAAAGAAAACTTCTATGAAGTAAACACAATATAACGTACATAACTCTAACTATAGATTAATGTCCTTTGAACATCAAGTAAAAAGAAAAAGTACATTTTAAAAAAATATTCTAGACAAATATAATTCAATAGAAACAAAAAATCATATGTATGTCTTTTAAACAAAAATATTTCTTTTTTATTATGTTACTAAATTCTTTTGTTTTTCTTCTGACATATTTACCTCGATAAATAAACATACTCATATTTCAAGATTCTTTACTTTTTTATTTCGTCTAATATTTATCTTAAGTACGATAGAGAAATAAAAAAAAAAAAAAAACATTGAAGGGTAAAGGTCATAACATAAACATTCACACAATATGATGAAAGTAATCATGAAAAGAAGAAAAATGATGTAAATATCATACCTGATTCGGATAAATATCGATAAATAAGATAATTAACTTCGTCAGATGTAAAACTCATTCTCGCATATTACACCTCGCTCTTTATGCGAGGATAATTAATAATTAAATTTAATAAATAAATACACTTTGTTGCCAATATCCTAACATAAAAAATAAACAATTCAAATTTAATATGAAGAAAAAAAAAATAATAATAATAATAATAATTAACAAGGTCAAATTATTCGTTCTATATACGATTCATTAACACATCCTTAATTCTTTCTCTCATTACTACTACGTTTTCTTTTTTCTTTTTTGGTTCATAGCCTTCTTTTTTTCTTCTCTGTATCACCAATGCGACTAAACGTGTCAAACATTAAATAGAAAAAGGAGAATACGCACGTTCATACCTATAGTGAAGACATGATGATGCGGCGAACGCATAAAGAAATAAGAGTAAAAAAAAAAACTGGCAGGTACGAATGTAAATAATTATGCTTCTGACTCATGTCTACATATTTAAATGTAAATGCTCGTCGATTCTTTCTTTTTCCCTAAGCAATCTTCCTTAAAAAATATTCATCGATTGTAGAACTTTATGATTGTTGAATAACTAGAATAACAAAAAAAAAAACGAAGGTGTCTTGTTTTTATGATTGAATATTAAATAGTTTTATAAAAATGAAAAAAAAAAACTTTAACAACATTTCGAACTTTACCATATGAAATTTTTTTTTCTTTCTAATCTAGATCGATTATAAACAAGAGATATTGAAATTTTATTTATAAAGAAAAGAAAATTTAATCATAAAAAAAGGAGTTATATTTAGAATTTTCTATTATGCACATGTTAGATCATGAATATTTCATGAATCATTAAATATTAGCTATTAAGTTTTGGTACTGAAATCATAATAATTATATCGAAGTTTTCATAGATAAAATAAGTAGAAATATAAAAAAAATGATTTTTACAAGGTTCTTCATTTTTCTTTTTATTATTATTTATGTATATATATAAAAAAATAATATTATTACCTTATTCTAATTCACTTGTAAATTATTCTGATTTGATGATAATTTATAATGTTAAAGATAAAATTAAAGAAAATTTTTTCATATTCTATTTAATAAATATTTTCTAGGAATAATCCATATTTATTGAATAAAAAATCGACATATAATAAGATTATTATTCATTCCATGTTTATTTCATATAATCGTACATGAAATTTCTATTATTCTTTTGTTTTTTTGTTTTTTTCATATCTACAAATCTGTTTCATTTTCATGTAAGTATATATTCATTGAATATTACGAAAATATATTCGATATATTTATCTTAACATATATTCTTATGCAATAATATCTTTAACAAAGTGGTACTGTTGAAAAGGTCAAGAAGTTCTAAAAATATATAAACACGTCACTATCATATCTATGTTTGCCAATCATATAAGAAATACGACAGAGAAAAAAAGCATAAAACAGAGCTATATATAAAGATATATATCTATATCTAACTCGTTCTTTGACAATGACAATAACAGTAGCATTGAGATAATACATCGATGTAATGATGAAATATCTCATCATCACAAAAAAAAAAAAGAAGAAACATGATGTAGAATTACAAAAAAATATGTCTATCGAAACAAAATGAGAACTCGAGAGGAAAGAAAAAGACCATCTAAATATAATCTTTTTCTTTAATCAACAGACAAATAATTCCTAAAAGCCTTTTTCCATCTTTTTCTCGACAAAGAGCAACAGGTTCTCAAACCTTTTTTTTTTTTTCTTGTGTTTTATTTCTTTCAAACACACATACAGCTTCTCATGTAGCAAACGCAAATAGGAGGGGTGTTCGCTCTTTCTTTTTTTTGTCATAAACATAGATCAACTTGATTATTCTTCTTTTTCTTTTTACTTCTCTCTCTCTCTCTCTCTCTATGACTACTGATAACCTATCAGCCTTCCCACAATATACTATCATGAGTCAATAAACGCATACATTCTAAATAGCAATTGCAAATCTTAAACTATCACGAAATCAATAATATCAATAATCAGTACAACAAGTACACTTTATAAAAGAATAATAATCATCAGCTTTGTTTTTTAGTATTATCAAAATTACATCTATTATATAAGATGAATAACCTACAAATGGTGCATAGCATGTAACCTTGAAAAAAAAATGAGACATGACATAGGAGTAAAAAAAAAAACGGGTGACAGACGACATATAATGACGACAACAAGATGATGCTCTTGATTATATTCCAACTTGTTGGACAATGAAGAAAACAAATATAATAACAGAAAAACTAACCGTGTTACACAAGCATAATGACATCATTCACGCTAGATGTATGTATGTATATATATATATATATACTTAAGGATGTAAAAAAGAATGAAATATGAAACGATTCATTCATAATCATGCAAAATGATACTAAATATTTTTCTTTCAATACTAAATTTTATACAATTGTTTTTTTAGTCGCCCTTAATAAAAACGACTTAACATCTATCGAATTTGTACTTTAGAATATATTTAAATGTGATATAAGATTAAAGGTTCGATGTCTTTACTAACGATAAAACACAATGATATAAAATCGAGTCTAATACTTGTTTTCCAAAAAAAACAACATGAGATTTAACTAAATACCTTCTATATTTTTCCAATTGAGTGTTGTCACGAAAAATACGTCATTATAACATATATTTGACAAATATTAATCATAAAAAACAAAAACAAATTAATTGTGATCAACGAGTTTGAATATTATTTGTTGGTGCTGTTGAATTTATTTTTATGTTCTGAAAAAAGACACAAATAGACGATATATGAAGTTCATGTTAGTACGCGTGTAAGAATAAAGAAGAGAAAACGAGAATGAGAGAAAAAATAAGTCCGCCCCGAAAAAAATGCACGTGTGTGGTTGATAGCAGTAATGATGGTGTGCGAATGTACTGCACATTCTTGGTCTGTTTTATGTCCTTCTTTTTTTTCTTTTTTCCCTTCTATGTTGCCCGCACATCGTCTTTACATATATACACTCCCTCCCACCAGTGGTGCGCTGTTATTCGCGTTTTTTTTTTTTTCTATTCGCATGCGTTCGAGCATTTGTTTTCTCCTTTTTTTTTCTTCTTCTTATTCTTTTCTCTCTTTCTTTTGCGTGTGCATAAGCACTCCATCTTGTCTTCTTTGCTATGCGACCTTATGATCGAACTCGACGTCGAGAAAGTCTGCTCGAATTGTTGTCGTTTTCAGAGTGAAGAAAAGACGGAAAAAGGAAGATGACATGCTTGCATAATTATATTTAGGTCATCGAGAACAATGTCAGAAAAGAGAAAAAATATAATAGTAATAGAACTGCGTAGAATGAAAAAATATGTTGATTCCGAGGACACATACCAATAATAACAACAGATGATCAAATAAGTTATGTAATATTAACAATCTTCAGCAAATATGTGTAAAAAAGAAAAAAAAAAAAAGGCATACATGGCAAACATACTTCATTCGTTGTATTTTTATCAAAATAAATATTTGTCTATAACCAAGAGAAAAAAAAGTGAAACAAAAGAGAAGAAAAGAAAAGATACGAGAAAACGGAAGAGACAGCTGATGGCTGGATGCCAAGCCATTACGACCGTAATAGTAGTCGTCATGAGTCATGCATCATTATTTCTCTATTATTTCTGTCTCGTATTTACATCCCTTCCGGCTATTATACCCATAGAGCAGTCACAATATCATTTTCTGACTCCCTCGATGTAGATAAGCATGCATATATATTTATATTTAGTAAAATGTTTGTTTAGTACATCATGCATGTACACATTGTCTAGGCCATTCATATGAAAAAGTAACAGCTGTTGTGATTCTTCAATTTTCAAAACGAACTTTTCCCCGCACTGCATTAACTTAATTAATAATCATTGTTATTTTCTTTTTACACAACATTTTCTTTAATCCTTGTCTTTATAAAATCCACGAAAAAAATAACAACGTCAAACCTGTTTAATGAGTAACTGATTGTGTAGATATGTACTTAAGAATACCTTGTTTTGTTGTTCTAATAGCTGTTTTTTTTCCAACCTTTATAGAAATACTACTTATACCACGTTGAATAGGTATATAAATATGTACATTTATTTATATATATATATATATTCGCATTCACTAGTAAACACATTGAAACTGTCATTAATAATATGCAATTTAAATACGACAATCTTTTTTGATTGACAGTAATAACGAAAAATATGTCATCAAGAATAAAAAAAAAGAACTATGATGCATCGAAATATATAAAAAAAAATAGCAATGCGTTTTGATTGTATGCATATAAAATCAATTTATGTTGCGCATTAGCTACCATGTGATTGTAACCACCTAGTGCAAAATCATCGTATTGCCTTTTTTCGTAATAAAAATAACTGATTTAAGGTATCTTATTCATGACCTTTGAAGCAAAAGATCGCTGCAAATATGTATGTAATATTCAAAAGTTGATGAGCAATTATTGAGACATCGTTTTCTTTTTTTTCATACAAGACCAGGCAAGAATTACTTTATGAATAAAAGTTACTCGTATGAAACAATTCATAAAGTAGAGTTATCAAAAAGAAAAGTCAAAGAAATTTTGTTACTTTTTTCAATATTAATATTTAATTAAAATCTAAAAAAAGAATTTCATTTCATAGATTAAATAACAAAGTTTCTATTAACAAAAAAATCTCATAAAAGAAAATCAATTTGATCGATAATTTCGTAGCCAAATACCATAAGCTTTAGCTAAATCAGATGTTGTAAAATTTTTTTTATAATAATCAACTAATGGTGATGTTTTATTTAATGTATTTATATCATAACCATTTTGTAAATCATTTAAATTACTCATAACTGTTGATAAACGAATATTTGTTTCAATAGATAAATCTTTAGCATAATCAATAAATTTTTCTTTTTTATTTAGAAAATATTTTTCTACAGCTAAGGATAATAAAATCATAAATTTCATTTTTGTTGGATAATAATCTTTTGGTGTAAAACGATATGAACGAAATAAAAATCGTTCACGTTCAATTGTTGGATTTTTTAATGTTAAACCAACACGTGGTGATTCAATAAGTTTATAATTTGTTATTGTTGATATTGAACGTAAATAAATAAATGAATTCTTATTAAATATATTTAAATTTTTATTTAATTTATTTTCAACAAGTTCATTTATTGTTTTACTATTACATAAATTTAATATAGCATCAACAACTAAACAACTTCCTTCATGGATTTGTCCTGTTTGTTTATTTTCTATTGATCGAATAAGAATACCACCATATGATAAATCATTTAAAGAATTAAATGTTAAATCTAAACCTCTAGAAGAAAAAAAAAATTGTTTGCTTTATTATTTTTTTTTTTGTTTTCTTTTGTTTTATTTTACTTATAAGTTCCAGCTTTATAACCAGCTGTTGGTGATGTACCTTGTCGATGAAAATACCAATTTGAATGATATTGTTGTTCAGGATGACGATGAGCAAATGTATCAGGATGACGAATTTGATGATAGAAATAAAATTCTATTTCAGATAAACGAAAAAAATGTTGTTCATTTATAACTAATTCATATGAATTTATTAATTTATCAGCAATTGTTTGAAATGCATTTTGATAATTAGTTTCAATAAAGTCTATATCATTTAAACGAAGAAAATCATTTGTTGTCAAGTCAATTTTTGAACGTTTTTCTGTTGTTAATTCAACTTTCTCGACTTCAGGTTCAATAACATTCGATTTACGTTTATTATGAGACATCTAAAAATGTATCTAATAATTGAAATATTCTTTTTTTTTTAAATTATTTCATTCTTAAAATAGAAGAAAAAATTTGTCTTGATAGATATTAAAACAATGATATTATTTTTATCGGCAAGAACATAATACTAAAAATAATTCTTTTTTTTTAGAAATTACGCATTTTCCTAGAAGTAGTAGTATGTATTTAATATTCATTTCATTAGAAGGTGTAAGATATTATTTCACACACTTGTGAAATAACCATTTCTTTTACCTTGAAAGAAAGACAACAACAACAACAACGACATTAATACCCACATTTCTTTCCCTATGATTCATTGTACAAGAGTCCAAAAAAAAAGAATATGCGACTTTGCGAGGTCTAAATAAATATAATCTATGAAAACTTTGAACATATTTAAGTAGATTAACATTAATACTCAAGAACAATCGATATATAAATATGTTAAACTTTATCTTCTCTAGAAAAATAATTGTGTATTAAGTTTGAATTAAATTAGTATACGCCTTGATATCTAATTTTAATCTATCAAAATCAGAACTTGTTATTAAAATGTAGCCAAAGAACATAATTTCAGTACATGTCAAATAATGAATTGTCGCTTCTATTCTTACCCTGATGATATATCAATCAAATGTCGAAACTTGTTACAAGAAGATTTAATATTCTAGTCGTATACTTTATCATTAAGAAAACAAATTCTTAAAAAACAAATTTTCTTCGTTCTTATCTTATAGTCGATATTTTGACGTAATAAATAGTCTATGATGTCAAGTGTCTTGTCATTATCAACATATTTATGATGTGACTTTATCGGAATATATTATTTATGGTTTTAATTAATAGATCAAGGTCTTTCTTTCGATTAATGCATGAAATTGTCTAATAAAAATAATATGATTTTAAATACTCAAGGTCAATCTGAAACGTTGGGAACGAATTAAAAAAGACTATGTGAAAAAGCCTTTATCATTTAAATATATTAAACCATGATGTCACTAGTAAACAAACATTTGATTTTCGTCTCTTCATTTGTTTCTTTTTTTCATTAAATGATTAATCTTCATGTAAAAATAGAAGAATTAGTCCATTTTCGCCGACAACAATTTTCGCCGAATTCTAACTTCTCCGAAAGAATTTTTCGCTCATTTAATAACCCTGAACCACACCCACACCTACATACGCACTCACACGTATACCTACACCCACACTTACACTTACACCCACATGTGCACTCATTCCAATGTCTTCGTCAGCGAAAAATTCTTTCGGTGAAGTTGGAATTCGACGAAAATCGTCGTCGGCGAAAATGGAAATTACCAAAATAGAAAACCAGTCAATGTTTTATGAATAATTTTCAATAGAGACAAGATTGAAATCTGCGATGAAAGAGAAAAATATTTTCTGTCAAAATTTGACTAGTCAGTTATTGATTGAGATTTTCAAAACAATATTTTAAAGCCATTTTCTATTGAATTTTAATTTCTTATATGACTATTTTCTTACGATAGATGCAAGATTGAGGTTTATAATTTGTTCATTCAGAAGTTATTGGTGTTGTGATAAGACTATTCACCAAACTACCATAGGTCAGAGTAGAGATAATCGATCACGTTGAGTCCAGCGGTAGTGCTTGTTTTCAGTTTCGAAGCTATTATATTAGCATTTTCAATATTGTCACTCAAAAATCATAACAAGAAAATGTTGGCATAACAATTTCAGACAACTTTGAAATTGAAAATAAACGTTAAAGTTCGATTCAGTATTGTTAACAATTTTATTCGGAATGTTCAAGGGCTTTTAGACTGAAATTATGGATCTCTTGAAAACTTTTATAACTTCTGAATGAAACAAGCCATAGATCTCGATCCTGCGTAGATCGAAAAAAGTTATACTACAAGCCAAAATTCAATGAGAAATAACTTCGGAATATTGTTTCGAAAATCTGAGTTAACAACCGACCAATCAAAGGACGGGGGCGCATAAGACCGTAATTTGGCCCATTGGACTTTTCATACTATATCCAGCACAATCATATATAGGATGAAAGAGCTTCAACTGGCGAGTACTTTCCAATACATTTGACGACTTCCTTCCTTATGATTTCGAATGATCTTATGACGAATACATAGTAATTACATGACAACCTTTCAGATTAGTTTTCTCTATATAAATTCAAGAAAGTCAGNGTCAAATGTATTGGAAAGTACTCGCCAGTTGAAGCTCTTTCATCCTATATATGATTGTGCTGGATATAGTATGAAAAGTCCAATGGGCCAAATTACGGTCTTATGCGCCCCCGTCCTTTAGATAAAAAAAAATATTTTGCACTTTTCAATAGTGAACATCTCATATCTCCTATCCTATTTCTATTGACAAATTATTCGAAAAACATTGATCTGTATTTTATACAATCGTAGATAATAATTTTTTTTTTTTTTTATTGATTAGAAAAATGATATTTAACATGATAATTTTCTGACTTAAAAAGCCTAATATGTGTACATCGCTGTATTAATTTTTGAATCGTATCAAACCTTGAAAGTCTAGACACAAATATTTTGACGATCAACAATGAATATAATTTTTTTTCTTTTCTTTTACTTTGAAATCTATATTAAAGGAAGAAAAAAAACAACAAACAGTTAGCATAATAAAGCACTATCCGTTCCATCCTTATTATTATTTAATCTAAGTTTCAGGCAAAAGACGAATATCTTTTGATCAACATATAAAAATAACACAAACAGAAGAAGAAGAAAAAAAAAACGAACGTGAGAAGAAACAGGATATCTTCGATATGAATGCGAAGAAAGTGTAAGCAAAAAAAAGGAGAATTAGATTAAATGATATAAGAACATAGACACTGTTTGTTACAAAAAAGAAAATCAAAAGATAAACAAACAGACTCTTTTATAAATAAATATTGATCTTTTTTGTTAGTAAAGATTTTCGTTGTTCCAACCGGTAAAAGTAGTGTAGACGCGTCTTAGCAAAAAAAAAACAAACAAATCTATGAGTCATTCTCGTAGATGAATATATAATAATGTACGTTTAATAAGAATATATATCTACATATGATATTTGAATTAAGTTTTTTTCTTATTACTACGAAAGAGTCGTTCAAATACGTTCATCTTTTTATTATTATCATGTTTATCGGTTGTAATAGTAAAATCATTTATAACAATATTTGTTGGTGTTTTAATGCCTGAATTTGTTGATGAGAGTTTCTTATTCATTTGATTTTCATTCATTTTCATTGTAGAATTATTATCATTTGTTAATGAACGAGTTGAATAAAATGTTTGATTTTGAGATTCAGTATTTGATGTTGGTGGAGCAGGTGCAGGACGTTTATTATCAAGTTTAGCTGGTGAAAAAACTGAAACAGGAATATTTCGACGTTGACCACTTGGAGAAACATAACGATTATCATCCGAACGTCGTGGTGTTCTAAAATATATTTATTTATTCAGGAAGATATTATATATCTTTATTTCTTTTTCTATAAGCATCTCATAAATATAATTCATTTAAGAATAATAGGATTAGAGATGTATAATTCAGTGATTTTTCGATTTACGTCAAGTCAAATATGACTTCAAATGTTTATGTTTGATATAGAACATCTGTATATACAACAGGATCTTATATTTAATATTTTTCTACAGTTGTAAACACTAGAAAGACTAGTTTTTCAGCATCTGGAACGAGTCAATATATACATTTCTTTAGACTACATAGAGTGACACAGTAAATAATTCTCAGCAAAATAGAGTGTCTCTCAGTTCTCAATGACCTTTTTCTATAACTGAAATACAATAATCTTACGGAAATCTCTAAAGTCGTTCTCTTTCAATTTCCTATAGACAAAACATTTTTGACCTTCAATTAAATTGCTGTATTTCACACAAGAGAATTACCTGAGGGAGGTTAGCTCGTGTTTGAAATGAGACTCCAGTCATTACCTAAGGAAAACAATTTTTTCATAAATATCACGCTAAAAGTAGGAAATCCAGTGTAACAACCACATGACCCCAAAAAAGCAGTGCATGGAAAAGAATTATTCTAGTCTTAACAAACTCTACGTAATAACTGAAGTATCATCTCAAATGGAAGCTATCACCTCGGGTAGTTCCTTCATCAATCAAAAAAGAAAACGCCGTAGAGAACTCGGCGATGTCTCGTTTTTTAGAGAATATTGACTCTATTATTCTATGTTGTTCAGACAAAATTATATTGAAGTGCTCCAGGTATTGAAAAACTACGGTTTTGTTTTTCTGGAATCTCTATTCTTGAGAATTTGATAATAATTTTTATTTTCTGATATTCTTGATGAAAACTATTTTCCAATGCAATATGATCTAAAAGGAATGTTGAAGTATGGGAATAGAAATTTAGACTCTACTCCAATAGATATGACAAACACATTAGCAACGACGTATCACAGATATAATTGCTAGTGCGAAATTAATATGATAATTATTCTTTACTTTTCTTTTACACTAACCACAATTATAGTGTGATTAATATTTTTCATTGTTTTCAGGAACAGCGCAACGTGAGAGGACGTTTTTCGTTCCTAGAAATCCATAACAACTTGCGAAAAAACAAAACATAGACAGAATAATTCAGAAATAAGAATTTTGAAACCCATAAAAACCAGCATTCGATTTTTTGTTTGTTTTAGATTAAAAGTAAACAATATTAATTTTCAATACCTGTTAAGATCTGTATTTGATGTATTCGAATCTCTTCTATCGAGATTAATCGGAATTGAAACCGGTGGTTTTGGTCGAGAATGAGTACTGTTAACAGATGATGCTGATGATGATGTTTGAACATGATTATGTGTTGTATAATGTTGAACAGGTATTGTTGTACGTGTTCGATTATCAACATTAAATGATATATTTGCATCATTTTCTATATCTTGTTGTTGATTATATGTATCAATTAAATTTCCATTTGATCCATGTGTTCGAATACCATTTGTTGTTTTTGTATATGATAAATTATTTCTAGTTGGTGGTTTTATTGGTGTTTCACGACGAATATTAATAGGAGTAAATCTTGATGATGGTATTGGTTTATCTTGTTCAGTATTAATTGAATTATTATTTTCATCATTATCCAATATTATATTTGTTTGACCTTGTGAAAATTTTAATCTTGTTCGACCATCAACAGATTTTGAACGTTGATATTTATTATCTAATGAAGAATTTTCTTCAGTATTATTGTCAGTTGTTGTTGTTGTTGTTGTTGTTGAATTTAATGAATCATCAAACTCAACTTCGCATGATTTTAATTGTGATGAATTTTTATTTAATAAATTTGAACAAGAATTTGAACTTGATTTTGATAATGATGCTTTTGTACCTGTATAAGCAAGACGATGAAAGACAGAATCATTTGAAAGATTACCATTATTAGGTGGAGTTTGACCTAGAAAGTAGAAAATTATTAAATATATGTAGAAATCTACAATTTATCTATGACGTGAAATAGCTTCTGATTTTCTTTATAGAGTAACATTGAACAACTATCAATAAGTTTTGTTTTTACAAGTCAATATAGCAGTTTTCGCGTAGTCCATAGATTTTTAAACTCAAGATTATTAATCGAACATAAAATGAGATATTACAATAAGAGAAATCTCATATATGCATTTCTATGAAAATTAATATTAGTCAAAAAATTGCTCTTTCAAAAAATACAAAAGTTTAAAAATATGTGATGCTAATAGCAAAAGCTCTGTTTATAAAAGTCTGATTGGCGAAATTTTGAAAACCCTAGAAAACTGATAATGGAATGTTTCTAAGTGTCAAATTGCTTGTGGGTGAAGACTTTGCATACAGATAGGCTTTTAGAGAGAATAAATTATTGTGAAAGTTTCAGGTTTTTTATTTATTGCATCTATTTGGAAATAAGAACACCAAAGATTGTTATCATATATCAACAGTATGAAAAGACATGCTTTTAGTATAATTGTATCTTAGAACAGAAGCAATGACAAGGTCTTTGACTTTTACAATTAACTATTCTTATAATAAAGCCTGTTTCTATGCAAAATCTCAAGTCGAAACTTAATTTTTTTTTTTAGAAAAACCACAATATTCTACTAAAAACCACAGTATCTTGGTAGTAAATAAGCATATTATTTCGAGCTCTTTCCAGGATATTCATAACTCATTAGAACCTACACAATATACATAGTCGCGACTATAATAGACATTGAATTCTGTCCAACTGTCATTTGAGACGACATGATGATAGTTGTCTATAATCTTATCTTTACAAGGAAATTCATCTTAATAAGTGAAAAGGACTTATAGATTATCATCTACATGTAGATTATCTATGAAATTGTTGTTAGTAGAAGAAATTTAGCTTATAATTATACAAGGACAAAAATATATCTATTAACAATGTATTGTCAAATATACCTAATGGTGATTGTGTATTAACCGGTGATATTTTATTGGTTAAATTTTTTTCATTTATTTTACGATCATTTTGTTGTGTAGTTGTTCGTACAGCTATAGATGGTGGTGGTAATCTTTGTTGATTATTTATTTGTGTTCGAATATTAGTTGGTCTTGTTGATCTTTGTTGTATTTTAAGACTATCCGTTGAATTTGTACTTGAAGTTGATTGCGTTCGATAACGTATATCATCTTGTTCTTGAGATAATTGATTTGATGAATCATATTGTTGATTATAATCTATATTTATTGGTCGAAAACTAGTTGTATTTGTTATTGTTGCTGGATATGCATAATGAATAAATGTATCTTGTGAGAGATTATTATTATTATTATTGTTATTATTGTTATTGTTATTAATGTTTTCTGATAAATAATCATCTATTGAATGACGTCGATATTGATCATTGATATCTTCATTTTGATAATTCATTCGACGTAAACGTGGTGGAATAACAGGAGGTTGTTCAGGCATATTCATATATTGACTTGTCATTAAATATGGATTTTGTGAATTAACAAATACGGATGATGCATAAGCATCACCAACACTTGATTGATCAAGATACATATTTGGATCATCATAACGTGTTAGTCGACGACGTCCAATTATTGATTGATAACCTCCTCCACTATTACTATTACTAATTGCACTTGTTGTCATTAATGCTGAACGATTTGAATTGAACCAAGGATCATGAATATTTGCTGAATGTGATAAATAATTATTTGTTGGTTGATATTGAGATGTTGACATAAGACTATTTTGTAGTTGAGTATTAAATCGTTCAACTGCTCGACGAACACTAAGATATCGATAAAAAGAAAAGAAATAAGAAATTTTTTTTTATTTGAATATTTTTTTTTTATTGAAACTTACATTGGATCATCTGAATAAGGTGTTTGATTAAGATTATTTGATGTATATGTTGAACCAGCATATGAAGGTGTAGATATTGGTTGTTGATTATAATAATTACTTGTTGTTGATGTAGAAGAACGAACAGGTGCAAATGCTGATGAAGATTGAGTTTCATATTGATTTTCAATTGTTGGTCGATATGCTATCGGACGTTGAATTTCATTTTGTTCTTGTTGAGAATATGAAGAAGAAGTTAATTGATTCGAATCATTTCTTGATGTTATTGGTATATCGGATGATGATGATGTTGTTGATGTTAATAAAGGATTTCGACGTGGACGTGTATATTCACAACTATAGGCTGAATATGTTTGTGTTGGTGTTGCATAACTAACAGATGATTCTGTTGTACGAGTAAAATTTGGTTCAAGAGATTTAATTAATGTATTTGGTAAATGAAAACCAGTTTCTTTTAATGCTATTTCATTTGATGAACGATTACGTTGTAATTGTGATGATGTATCAACATCATCAAGATTTGTTGTTTGACCAATTGTTAAATCTCTTGATGTAAGCATATCTTCTGAACGTGATCGTTGACGTATATTACTTGGTTGTTTTTGTTGTTGATTATTTAATGTAACATAAACTGATTGTGTTGGTACATTCATAATAGGTATATCATGTTCATTAGATGATATAAGATTATTTGTTGTAGATAAATTAGATATATCATTTGATGCTGGTGTACAATAACGTTGATGTACAGAAATATATTTTGTTCTATTATTTGATGTTGGATCATGAGATGAACTACTATAACGTGATAAACGATCATTAGTAGGTTGTAATGATCCAAGTGTATAATTTTCTGTATACCAATTTTCATTTGAATCATTTGTTGTTGATGGCATTGTTCGTTTTAAATTTGATTCAAGACGCATTAATGCACGTCGTGTAATAGGATCTTGAATTTCATCATAATTCATTGATTTTGTTTGAGTTAATTTACGATTTTTTTCATCATAACGTTCAAGTGCACGACGAACTATAGGATCTTGTACTTCATCAGATTTAAGTGCATATTCATTTTGAAGTTTTTCTTGTTGTTGTTGTTCTAATTCCTTTTTATCAAGAAATTCACGACTTTGACGACGTTCACGCATTACTTCAAGAGTATTTAAACGACGACGACCTTCAAGTTGAAAACCATATGGTTTAATAACTGGTTCTTCAGTTGATGAAGATGGTACAATGGCTGCATTTGATGAACTAATTATTATTGAGTTATCAGTTGTTGGTACAGCTACTAAGCTTAAGCCTTCTTTTTCATTTCCAAGATCAGTTTCACTTGTCATTGTTGTATCATTTGTGATTTGTTGTTGTTCTTTTTCTTGCTGATCTTTTTTAGAGTCAACAATGTTCGATGACTTGTTATCGACAGCTAGAATAATAAAATAGAGCATACAAAAAAAATCTGTCGCACACTATATAGATATGTTAATCGTACGTGACTAAAATAAACAACCTTGAAGGTATACCCTTTTACAACTTTACAAAACGATAATTTATGAGAAGGAAAAAGAAAGCTCATGTATTCGTTCTTGTTCTATTGATTATTTTCATTTTTTATTTATGTGATGCAGTGGTTAGAGGTTTTAACTTATTTTCTTTTTCTTTTTCTATTTGTAAGAGAGCACGGGGGGGGGGGGGGGGGGGGGGAAAAGAAAAATTTGTTGTTGGCAGTGGGGGGAGAAAAGGGCACCCCCCACAAAACAAAAAGGAAATTTTTTTC
>CAJNSZ010000443.1:37315-50056 GCA_905329745.1 Rotaria sp. Silwood2
GGCGGGGCGGGGGGGGGGGGCGGGCGCAGGCGAAGAGAAACATTTGATTGCTGCAATTGCGGCGATAAAAGCGAACACCGCACAAAGCAAATATGAACTTTTTCTGTCACATTAAGCTCTATATATCCGTACTTAATTCTTCCTTTCGGTTTTCTTTCTTTTTCTTTTTTAAACTATATAGTAATGTTTAAAGATATTTGATTTAATCATGTATTGAAAAGATTACTAAACAAGAAAATGTTGTAAAAAAATAAACAAACTTTTATGGATGTTTGAATAGAAAAAGAAAGCATATATTCATTATAGAATTCCTTTCTTCTCTTTCATGTTGTACAAATAGGTTTATATCTTCTGTGTTATTGTGCTCTTTTTTCTCTTTGACATTCAAAGAATTTGTGTTGATGTAATCACTAAACGAACTAGTAGGCCTCTAATCAACATTCTAAAGGGAACGAGAAATAATACGAAAGCCATTGGAACGATTAGGTATTCTGTTCTTTCTGTTATCGCTTCTCGTCAATTTGACAGTGTAATTGATACTTGTCCAGCAGACTAAAAAAAAAACCGATGCAAGCAGCTGTTTATTATTCACTCACCGCGTTTGTCATCATTTTCTACTAATGTTGATGGCTGCTGTTGTTCGTCTACTTTTTGATCATCAGTATTAGTCTTGTCAATAGTTGAACTTGTCGTACCAAGTGAATTGAATGTTATACCATAATTAAAACTACTATCATCAAATGTTTTACGTGGACGAATATAACTATCCGATTGAGATGATAATATTGTTTTTGATTCATTATCAAGTGTAATCGGAGTTGTACTTAATTGTTGTTCAATATTTTTGAATAAATTATCAAGTGATTTTCGTGATGATGAAAGTGATCCAGACCATGATGACTTAGTTTTCGATGTTTTAAAATTTGTTTCTTCTTTATTATTTTTAGCAGCAACAGCAGCATTCATGCGTTCTTCAAAACGTTGTAGCGCACGTAATGCAATAGGATCATCAGCCGATGGTTGAGTTGTTGTTGTTGTTGATAATAATTCTGTGGATAATGTATTCGAAAGTGGCGATGATTCATCATGTGTATCGACTATTTTAGCTATTGCTTTTTCATAACATGATAAAACATTTTCAAATTTTAATGGTTCATCACTAGGAACAGTTATATATGGTTGTGGTGAAGATTGTTTTGGTTGTTTTGGTTCATCATCTGTTAAAATGTAATCAATTGGTTCGATTGAATCAATTGGTTTTTTTGATATGACTTCTTCATCATCAGGAACCTCTTCAATTTCAACTTTTTTATATTGTTCTTCATTTTGATTAATATTAGCCATTGCCATTTGATTTAAATTGTTTGATAGCGTTTGTATTGGCGACTCATCTTCTATCCGCTGTTTGTTGAATTGCTCTAGTGTCGGTAATGGCGATGATGGTCGTTCTCTTTCCTCTCGTTTTTCTTTTTCTTTTTTCTCTTGCTGTAATAAGACTGTTTGTCTTAGCTCGTCGTTTCTTAATATTATTCCCGACGCGTGATAGTCATGTACGAAGCTACTGTTGTTCTTTTTCTCTTCCCCGACGTTATAGACGTCGTCACAATGTTGTTGTTCTTCTTTTTTTTCTTCTTTTTCTTTTGGTAAATATTCGATAGTTTTGCTCTCATTCGTAGATGACGTTAAAGAAGAAGGAAATATTGATATTAATGTAGAAGAAGAAGAAGAAGGAGAAGAAGAAGATGAAAATAAATTTGAGTCCAATGTATTAGTTATTATTATCGAACTATTTTCATTATTAGTTTGCTGATTATCATTATGAATATTTGCTAATGTTTCTGTTTGATAATCTGTGTCTGGTGATAATGGACCTTGTTTTTTTCTCATCGTTGTTTCTTCTTCTGGTAAACAAATATCTTCTGATATAGTAGTTACTGGCAGTTGTCCATCATCGTTGTTTTTATCCACATTCGTACTTATCAACAATGATAGATCTAAATAGATAAATTAGATGTCAATCGAATGAGAAAAGATAATTTTCGTTTCGATATAACTTATGTGGGAGGTTCAATCCTTGACCACGTTTAATAAACGAGATCGATAGCGATCAATCAATTGACAACACCAATAGAGAAGAAAAAAAAACGAAGAAATCGACCGAATATAAGATAGGTGAAATAAAAAAGGATTTTGTTGACCTTGTAGCTTGTTTTTTTTTCATGTGCGTTGGTGTACATGTATTTATGTATATGTGTAGGTTTTTTTTTTCTTTTTTTAATGGAATAATGATTAGTAATGATGAAAATTTTAATTCTCACGTTGTTTTCGGTTACTTATGAATAATAGAAAGTAATGATGTTTTGTTTTCTTTTACTTTTTCTTATGTTTTCTTCTTCGTTTTAACTTTCTTTTCATTTTTACCTTTCGATGGCAATTCTACTGTTTGATCAAGATTCATTTCTTCCACTGTATTTGTCGTTGGCAATGTGTTAATCTCCTACAAATAATCAAAGAAAAGACATACAGCTGAATATACATTCAAACTTTGAAACATGCTATTTATCATCACATTAAAGAGAGAAAAAAAAGTCTATAGTTCGTTTGTCTAAAGTACTAGTCTTAGTTTATATGAATGTATAGAACTATTGAACAAACAACTCTACATGTAACTAGTACCATTGAAAAATCAGTCAAGGAAACTTTTAGAGTTATTGTATTTTGAAATTCACTGATTTTTCAAGGACGAATAATTAAAACAATCTAATGTACAGAGTTATTTGAGATTGATATTGACCAATACAGTGTAATTAGTCACGCTTTTATTAGTTCATTGAGTTTTTATTGTGACGATTAGAGACAGAGACAAAACAAAAAAAGAATTGAGATAAAAATCTAAATATAATCAATACAATTATCATCTGTCTATTTTAATCGAATGTTTGATTAAAATCAATTCGATAAGTTAGTTTGACAACATTACAGATATTTCAAGGTTATAATGTAAAAATATTCGCTCAATAAAAGAACACTCTTACTTAAATCCATTGATAAATTCAATAACTTATATTGATTATCAAGAGCATTTAAGTGTCTTATAAATGTCCACATTTTAATCCAATTCAATTCCCTAGATGATCTATTTCCTATTTATTTGATCATACTTGAGTTTCTTTACATATGGGATTCATTCTATAATACCCGAAGCAATTCTATTAGCATATTTTTTTGTAAAATATAATAATTGAAGCCAACAACAAACAAGTGAGACTCCTGGAGTGATTTCCCTGCTGTCTCTTTTATTAGTACACTCTAAGCTATGATTACATCACCTTTCATCTTCATACACTGAATTTATTATTGAGATCTTATTCTTAAATTTGTTTATGCATAGAAAAATCTTATATATTTTATGAAAAGTTTGCTTCTTTTTTCTTTACTTTTTTTTTTTTATTAATTATTCATGAAATTCTACTAACCTTCACAGTCATCAATATAGGTGAATTCAATTTATCATCTGGATTTATTTCATTTTTATTCGTATGTTGTTTATTTGTTGATGATGAAAATTTTCGTCGAAGAACAGCAATCGGTGGAAATTCTATACCTAATATTGTTTTTGTTGATGATTGTTCATTATTGTTCTTATCAGTTTTTGTTGATGTTGACCAACGTTCGTGCATTCTTTTTTCACGTCGAGACATTTTATCGGTATTATTTGTTGTCATCTGTTCACTATTCTCAATCGAACTAGTATCATTAGTTAATCTTGTGCAAATGGTATTGCTTGTTATAGACAAAGATTGAATATCATCGTTTGATAAATCATTGGTTATTATTGTTTTCGATTCACTGATGATATTCGATGATGATCCATCTATTGATATAGAATTCATCAATGTTTTTTTGCTTTTTATTTTTAATGTTATTTGATCTGAATAGAATAATAAAAAAAGAAAATTACTTACCCTCATTGAATGATGTGTCAGAATGATGATTTATTTCATCGAATTCTAGTACCATGTTTTGCAAATCAATTGATGAAGAATTCGGCGATAAATAAATGCTATGTGATGATTCCGATTCGCATGATTTATAAATATCATTAGTTATGAATACTTGTTCATCTAGCGTTTGTATTGGTAGTGAAGACTTGAATAGAATAAGACAAATGTTTCATATAGATGAATGATATATCGTGTTCATAGTAGAGAAAAAGAGAAATATATTTTCTTGATGATTAACAAAGATATTCAAATAGGCGTGAATAAGTTTTATATATATTCATTGTTATTCTTCCACTATAATGGTCATCAAGTAATGATGATAAATGAGAAAACTATTCTCGAATATATAAAGGTCAATATAATCTATGTCTATTCTATGCTCAAGGCTTAACAAATGGTTAAATTGGAGGTTATTTATTAGAAGAAGAATAGGACAAGCAAGACAAAAGGAAACACGAACATGATAATGCAATATTTTTATTTCTATTAATAAATATTAATATAAACATGATATTATTATCCTTGGAATTTAAAATAATTTTGTTTTTACAAATTTATATATATATAAATAATCAAGGTTTCATTTCATCAACAAAAAAAACAATCAAACAAAGAATTCAAATTATTATTTATAAACTTATCATAGACTTTTGTCTCCTTGATGAAATTCTATATATAAATTAATTGAATTTTTATTCTATTTTTTTTTCATTACATCAACGTATTCTTGAAGAGATGTGATTAACATTATTAATCTTAAATAAATACAACCGGCTACAATCAAACTATAGTAAAACTTACTCTATTGTCTGATAAGAATTGGATTAGATAATAATTCAATTTGTGATGTCCAAATTGTATGTACCATTATTAGTGTTATGTAGTGTCGTGGATTATATCAATTAACAAATCACAATATGTGGTTGAACTCATTTCTTTATTGATATTAATAGTCCTTGTCATATAGGAACAATGACGTAAAGAAACAAAGACTTATATCATAACATAACTAGTTTTGTATTAGTCAATCGTATGAGACTCGAGAAAAATTCTATTAATAGCTTCAGATCTATTTATGTCGTAGTAGTAATAAGCTCGTGTGAAAGAATTTCAGAAGAGAGCAAAAGATTAAAATCTATCCGTCAGACGATGACGATGAAACCTTTTTAGTTAATGGAATTATGTTGATGAAAGAATGACAAGAGTAGACGATTGAAGTCTACAAAAAATTTGACCGATCGACCTTGTACTACTTGACAAGAATGCTTATAGTAATAATTAAAAGTTTCGTAAGGAAAAAAAAGAAAGTACTTCAACATGAAATTTTGTCTATAAATAGGTCTAATGATCTATAGAATATATTGAATGTTTGAGCTGAAACAAAAAAATGTTCCTTTTTCGAGATATTGAATTTTTTTAAAGTAAATACGATTTTTATCAATGTCAAATTTTTTGGAAATTCAATATTCTTGACAAAGGAATATTTTATAAATTCACTTCAACGACTCATGGAAACAAACACTTTTAGACTTCTGCTAGTCTCATTAATACGTCATTGTAAGCAGAATATGACTCTACACAGTAGATATAAGTTCGAATGATTGCCGCATAAGATAAATTCATGCAGGCAATACAAAAAAACTTTGTAAAAATAAATAGAAAAAAGTTATTAGCACAATCTCTGTAGGATTAATATGTGAAACATGATGTGGCTGCTGCTGTTAATCACAAGGATATTGTTTTATTCTATATATCTTGGGACATATTTCTTCAACCACCTTTTACTTAATCCTTCAGACATACAATAAGGAAAGTTAATATATTATCAGAAGCTCTTATTGACATACATTCTGTGATCGTATATCAAGAGTACATGGTATCCTATGTGATGGCCTCCAATTGGCTTCTGTCACCGTCTATGATGGATTCTCAAGGTGTTTATCATGGTCTGTGGAGGTGTAGGTCAAGATTTCTATACGATACATTTCAACACTTGTATTAGATTGTACGTCATAAAATTAATTACGAGAGATTTAATAAAATTAAAAAAAGTTTAATAACAGCATAGTTTTTCTTTTGTATAATGTTAAGCAATAAGAGCTCAAATCAAAAAGGTAATTTTAATAGTCAATAGAGTTTTCTATTTAATTCGATCTATTGCAAGATTTGTAAAAAAAAAGACTCTGACACGGTCGTTTTCACGTCCTAGAAGACCTACTTTTTAACAATGCAAGTTTCAAGAGTAGAAAATCCTAAGCACAATGAAGGTTCACGACATCTTCGACGACCTTCTTTTTAAAAGTTGAAAGCATTATAAAAACCGTAAAAAAAAAGACGAAATTTATGAAAACATTGAGTAAAAAACGCATCGTTTTGTTTTTGTGAGGCTTTTAACTTTTTAAAAGAAGGTTATAGAGAATACGGTGGCCTCTCATTTCATTCAGATACTTCTGCTCTTTCAAATGAAATTGTTATAAAGTCATCTTACAGAGCTTGAAAATTACAGTGTTCAATTTTTTAGAAGCTTGCCATCACAGTTAGAACCTGTCGGATCGAGTCCGAGTCTGAAAATTTTCGACCCGACAGCCTCTAATCATAGTTTTAACTTTTTTTTTTCATCACCTTACAAACAGGGCGAACATCATACTACTGATCGATTTTAAAAATTAATAACTTTTAAAGCTTTTTAGATTCAAAAGAATAATTTGAATAAAGAAATGAATTGTAAAGTACAAAAGATAAATTCTTTCCTTTGCTTATATATATATACAATAAAAACTCACCGTGTCTTCAGGGGCTTTTAGGGTTTCTTCGGATTGACGAGTTGCAAAGTCTACAATAAGCCATGTTTCTTTTTCAGTTGATATCATTGGAGATATTTGATCATTTGTCAATGATTTTTCTTCTACAATCTGATTTGTATCTGGATAATATTCATGTACAATTGTTTGTGAAATTGATGTATGTTCACTAGCACTTAGTGAGTCCGAAAATGATTGATTTGGTGATTTTAATAGTGTTGTTGATGGCATATCAAAACAACCATTACGTACTAATGTTTGACAAACACTAACAAAATTATTTTTATCAATAATTGGTGTTTTTACATCATTTGATATATTTGTATCATCATTAATAAATTTTTTGAAAAGATAATAAAGATATTCAATTAAATTTTGGTCAACTTCTGCAACAGTTGGATATTTATCTTTTTTTCTTTTACGTTTTTTTGATTTTCTTTCATTTGATAAACATTCAACACGTAGAACAAGTAAATTAATTAGTGTTAATATTTCATTATGCTCATTAATTTCGAATGAATTTTCATTTCGTTCTTGAGCATTCATTATAATCGATTGAGACGTTATTATTGATGATGAAATTATATTTTTTGATGATTTCTACATAAATTAGAATCGTTAATTTACTTTAAATACACTTAATATGTATTAAAATGTAAAATAACTAGATGACTATTTCTATTAAAAATATTTAATTACATACGAACGAACAATTTGAATAAAAAAAAATTTGTTTTTTAACGTTGAAAATAAGGAAATGAATGACAAGATTTTGATAAAACTTATATTATTGATTTCAAAGATTGAAAACAACAAATATTTGATTGATTCTGATTTCAATAAATAAAAAAAAAAATATTATTCTCTACCTGTTTTGTATGTCGACAATATTCATTTGCTTTATCATTTGTTGATTTTCTTAATTCATTACGTAGATATTGAAGAAATGAAGTAACAAGTAAAGTTGAATCATATTTATTATTATTCGTATTCGAATCACTTGCATATCGTCGACGTTGTTTTATATCTTCATCAAAGTTCTCATTCATAGAAGAAAAATGTTTTGCGGGTGGTAAAGAGGTCGGTCGATTTATTGTTTGGTATTTCGAACGATCGAACTTGTTATTGGAGTATTTGTTTAAATAAATGTTATGACTACTACAGTCTGCAGATAGTTGAGCAGAAGAATATTGATCGACTAAAGTAAAGATTAAATTGACATCTGTTCAATCATATATATATATATATAGGCATATCAATAACTATGCTGTTATGTAGAAAAGAAGGATGTAGGATAAATTCGTAACGCAAAAATGGAAGGTACAAATTAGTTTACATTATTAATTTATCGATAAATATTAGAGTGGAATAGATTTTTTAATATTTTTATATAATGTTTTTCTCTTCACCTGTTACTATTACTTTCGTAATATCATTAAAATCTTCTTCTTCATCGATGCGATTCATTGTTTATAATCAACGCCGCCACCACGTACCAATGATATGCAGAAAAGAATTGATGTTTTTATTTCATTTCTATGCTTTTTTTTCTTTTTTTTTATTAGTATTGTCCGTGTGTGTTGTTAAAAAAAAAAAGAGAAATATTGACGACTCTTTTCTCTTCTTTGCCGCACACATACATTCACTTTCATTTTATGCGAGGTCATCAACCATTAGCGGTTGTGCCTTTTTTTTGCTTCTTTTACCGTACTACGACATCTCTGCGAAGAAGAATGAAGGACGAAAAAGAATATGATTTGCAAAAATGTTTTAATAGTAATTGACTACGTACTTAAAAAAATCCGTGATTGAGAATTATAAAACGGACATTCTCTCTCTCTCTCTCTCTGGCATATATACTTGATACCCTTTATAGACAACTGAGACAGAACACACATACAGGTACCCGACATATCTAAATACTTGCTTTCATCATGATTTCCGTGTATTATGTTTTATGACCCCATTGGAAAAAAATCATAACCTATACGATTCGTCTCATTTAAAATTTGTACCTCATCATGTATTCACTACTTTTAATCGCTATTCATTATAGAAAAAAAAAACGACATATCGATTTATTTACCTGGAATATTCATCTTATCTAATATCGACTTTGAAGTGAAATAACAACGCTAAATAATGTTTGTTCTGGATTAATATATAATGAGCTTGTCACCTGCACTAATCGTTCATATAGCAATATATCATAGAACAATGGAAAAAAACCGAGAAGCAATAGAGCGTTATCTGATATGAAAGATAAGAACAAAAGAGAAATGAAGGAAAAGAATATAATGCATTAACCCATTGAGCATCATATGTGGCACGATCAATATGCCAATAAACTGAAGTATATATATATACACATTCATGAAAAGAAAGCAGATGAAACTCGTTTTCTCTCTTTTTTTTTATATGATATACATATTGATTCCAGTTCTTTCTATTCTAAATTATTTTTTTTTGCTGCTAATGTTACGATAATATAGACTATGGATGATACCTCCTGTAGTTTCTTCATTTATATTGCGAGCAATGAATTATTCTACTTGTTATCATTCTATTAGTTCAATAAGGTAAAAGAAATATGATATGAACACATATAGATATAGAAATGATTATTCATCTCATTAATGCTTCAGTACTCTTTGGTTGATAGAAAAACTCCCCAGGTTATTCTGATAACTATTTTTGTTTTGATAGCTGAACATGCTTCTAAAACATATTAAGTACATAAAATTTATCGTAATAGTATGTGTCGCCATTCTATAGAAACAATAGGCAAATACTCTTATGCATTCATATAAAAAATATTAGTTCGCTTTTCGAAGTAATTAGTTTTTGAAATATTGTAATGAAAAAAAAACAAAAAACTTAATGCATAAAGAGTTAAAGACAAGGTAATAACAATTATAAATATTTGATTACACCTTCATATTTTCTGCTATATTAATTGAAGGTAATATGTTTTTATATATTAAATTACATATAACGACAATCCTTGAAGAAATAAGTCAAAAGCAAGGACAGAATTTCATACTTGATAGTATTGTAAACTTATATCAATAAATCAAAAAGAACATATATAGTAACATAAAAGATCAAGACTGTGTTTTTTTTTTTACAGTATATCAATATTACTTTTAAGAAGTTAGTAGAATCTCCATTAATATAGAAGGTAACATTCGAATGGCTTCTTTCTTAACAAAGATGAAAGATTAGACAGTCTTCATAAATCATTGGCACTTCTGTATTCAATTGTTCAATTTATTTTTTTTTTTTCTCATCTATTTTTATCCGATCTAATCCTTATGTATTATGTGTATGTGTCTGTCTAGTAGTACTCTTTTACCCTTTTCTTTTTGATCGATTGATCTTCTAGTATGGGCCTATAAACATATCTTACAACGTATTTGTTCTTAGAAGATTAATCCGGATATTGACACCTTCACATAATGATAAAGTATAATCTCATCTTTCAATAGTTTTGACAAATATTCGAATTCAGATTACATGACAAAGAAATAAAACAAAAAAACAAAAGAACTTTAATATCCTTTTAAAGTTGAAGTCATCATCTATTTTTTTTGATTGTATTAATAAAAGAGGCAAAAAAAAAAATATATTAAAATACATTTCAAGTGTAGACTGAACATTTTATGTTTCTTTTCTTTTTTTTTCTTGTTTCGAGTATGTGCGAGAATTGTATAGCAAAATTTTCATTTGCATATAAAAAACAATTATTATCAATAGAACTCTAAAGAGACTATAATGTATGTAGTTCATTTTAGTGTATTACACAATCAAGACATTGAAAATTATGCATATTGATAATTTTTACCTTTTTCTTTTTCTTCGTCTTCGATGATTACCCATTCATCTTGTTGATGATTAGCCAGGTTTTTCTTAGTTGTTATAAAGTTTAAGGATTATAACATGAAATAAATGTCAGGAATTAAAAATCTATTTTATATATATCGATTGACATTGTTTAAATAAAAAATTTGTACAGATACACAAGTATATGAACTTGTTAAACCGATATGTGTAGATTTTCGATAACGAATAACTATAAGACCACGATTCATTTTTGTTTTAAATACAAATAAACCAAAATAATTTGATAATATATTTTTAATTGAAAAATATAAAATAAGATCTCACTTGTTTATTATATTTTTGTCTTCCTATTTTTTTTTTTTTTTTTTTCTACTACAAAAATTACCAAAATGTTTGAATTAGATATTGTAGTTTGATATATAAATAGCTCACACGTATAACAGTGATTATCGGTGGTTTCAGAGGCTGTTAAATCAAGGTAAATTGGTGATCTGCAATTGAGACGATGTGTAAAAAAAAAAGAAAAGTAAAATACTATATGTTGTCGACAACGAAAGAAAATTCGTTTTATAAGAAACTCGTTGTTCGTTCTTTTTCTTTTTACTACGAATGATTTTTTGCTTGCAAGTTGTCTATCACATTTTTTTTATTAATATTGTGCAAACTGACATGACAAGTGGAAAGAATCGAATAAGTTGTTTGATCTGTTCATAAATTCAAATAAAAAGAAAAATCTAACGTAATATCTTCATTTTAAACAAAAAATTATTCATAAAATATTAATAAATAAAAGAAAAATATACAAAAAAAAAAGTTCTAATTTAAATCAAAATTATTTTCAGATGTTAATTGAGAATAAATAGCATTATTATTACATCTTCCACTATGAAATCTATTATTATTATTATTACTTGGAAATAAATAATGATTATGTAATATGTTTATAAGTCCAAGAAGTATAAGAACAAATATTATTGCTAGTATGAAGAATATTGGAGCAAAATCTCTGCCTATAGATTGTATATTTTTTTGAAAATTTAAATCAGAAGATCCAGTGCTGTTTGATTCATTATTAGTCGATGGTACTGTTGATGTAAGACTTGAATTATTATTCGTTGGAAAGTTAATATATTCACTATAAATAAATACAATACATGTTATCAAATTCGAGAAAGTAATTCGATATGTCACATTAATTATCTTTGTAATATTAGTAGAAATATGACGGTATAGTCCTGAAATAAGTTTGAGTTTTTTTTTTTCTTTTTTTCATATTCATATTCCATCGACTCGGGAATTTATAATCCATTTCTGATTAAGTCTTCGTATAAGAACCAAAATATACAATAAAAGGAATAAGGGAATAAAAAAAAACAATCAAGAGAAATAATAATGTAGTTATTCAAGATAATTTGTGAACTACTTTTTTTTATATCATCAATTGAAATGGATATTAATGAAATTATTTCAAAGAAATAGAATAGCATACACTTATCGGGATTATATGTATAGAGGATTATGGAGTATTAGTAATACGAGAAGATAATCATTATTGTGTTATTCTTTAAAAAAGAGTTATACAGAGTTACCTTTTTTCTACATCGTAATAAAAATAAGTACAGAATATCATGAAATCATATATCCTTCTATTGTTTTATATGTTCATTAATCTGGAATGATTAATAAAGGTTAGAAAACTTCTCTTAGCCGGAGTACAGAAAAAACTTACTCTATATATCTTTAATATTATTCTATTTATCACTTTTTGAGTCTTCCGACAAGATTAATATTATCGAAAAGTGAGATAAAAAAGCTTGTCTGCGCAGCTCCTTTGGAGCTGAAATGTGAAACTCACGTATATCCTTCCAATTTGTTATTCTAATGCATTATTTGCAAACTGAAAAGCACTTTTTTTTTTCAAATAATTATGAATGCATTAGAATACTGTATAGAATCTGAAGCCTTTCGTATGCGGTTGCTGACGTCTGTAATGATGCCCTGTCTGTAATGGGGGGGGGGGGGGGGGGGGGGGCGCGCCCCCCCAACTTTAAAAGAACCACCCATCTTTTTTTTCAAAAAAAAAGTGGACCGCC
>CAJNSZ010000443.1:64893-88179 GCA_905329745.1 Rotaria sp. Silwood2
TCAACATAAATCCTTCTTCACAATAGTAGTCCCTAGAACTTCTTAAATATTCAAGAGAAGATATTTATTATTCCTAAGAATGTCCTGAGGAGGTCAATTGAGAAATTTTTACTGAAGTTCATTGGATTTTGAATAGGAGACTAAATTTTCTTCTTGTTAATTGTTAAGCTAAAAAATAATATAAAATATGTCGAAAATCCATTGTAAAAAAACAAAAATTTTTCAGAACTCATTATTCTATCATAAGGACTATATAATTTTACAAAAGCCTTTCATTGTTTTTCGTTAGAACATAATTCAATAAAAATTTTTAATATAATATATTCATAGTTAAAAATGTCATCTATCCGATCAAAATAAATTCAAAAATAAATAAACATTGATAGACAATACTAATCAAATATACATAAGTTTAGACTTCTTTTGTTTTTCTCTCATCAGAATTTATCAAGACGAATCAAATTTCAATTGGGAATACTTGTAAACTCTATAACTTCGTAGATTCTATCTAAAATACGTATATAAGATTCTTTTTTTTTTTTTTTTTTATTTTTATCTTTTTGTATGAGATAAAAAAAAGATGGATTAAAATAGCAGGTCAAATAAATACAACTTGCATTTTATATAAGTTATTGATAAGGAATGACGACGCAAAAATATTTAAAATTAACTCTGATCTCTTCATGAGTCATATTAATGTTCGATATTATGTCATTTTCTCTATGCTCAAAATGCACAACATAGAGAAAAGAAAAAAAAATAATATTTCTACGGATATGCATACATGATTCAGTATCCGGTGACCTTTTTATGATTGAATATTATTGTTTCATGTTTTAGCCCTAAAAACTAATCAATATATTATCTTTTTTATCTATTCATAAAAAATTATAATAATTGCAATGTGTGACAAAATATCATGAGAAAGGTTGCTTAATGAAAAAGAAAAACCTAGCAAAAAATGTCCATGAATATTCTGATTAATTTGCAATTTCGTTTCATATTCTGATGGTTAATTACTAATATGAGTCAATATGTACGAACTTCCAATGTTTTACTCATTTCATTGACCTTCCATATTTAGTAAAATAATTACTTGATAAAAAAAAAATCCAACAATTGTATTTCGAAAATGACAAAAGAGTCAAATTTTATTATTTATTAAGACAAAACTATGTTGTGGACACAAACTGAGTAAAGTGTAAATAACTAACAAACTTTGTTATTTGTTCGAACATGAATCAACATATATAATAGAAAAGTAAAAAATATGAGAATAAAACATTATAAAAAGTTTGACTAACACAAATTCATTAGTTGTTTGTGACTCGAATAATGAGCAAATATCTTCATAAGATAATAGTTTTTCACTAATTTTACACATTGCATGATTTCCTCTGGGTTTACACAATATGCCTACTTTTTTCTAGCGATCAATATTTGGATCATTACTTTCAACTTTTTTCTATGGTTGTATCTTTACAACTGTATATATAAAATTTTCAATCAAAATTAGTCATAATAATATTGATTATACGGAAAACATTTTTTGATATGTTGATGAGGAAATTTCAAAATTTCAGTTACTTATTATATAAAGATCTCTGAAAAAAAAATATTCAAGAAAGAAAACTCTAAAAATATTGAATCGATTTGAATATCTTCATTAGAAATAATATTGTATTCACTTACTCAAAGCAACCACGGATTAAATAGAATGTTGCTTTTCATATCATTCAATAGATACATTTTATGTCGATGTATTATCAAACATTGTACATTACATGATACTCGAATTTGATAAAATAAAGACAAACATAAACTTTTCATTATGTAAATCTTAGTTTCTATTGATTCATCTTATTTGAACAACAATGAAACGTTTCGATTCATAGAAACGCCCTATTTCTTTGTATTTATTTTTCATGATGATGGCTGCTGTTGTTAAGTAAGAGTAAATGGTGTCCATAGGAACCTGACTGTTACCATTCAATAGCAATACACAAAGAACACTTTCTTATAATAATCATAATTTTTCTTGAAAATACTAAGTATACACATATATTTTTGAATCGTACCTTTTCGCAATATAAGAACACGCCCACCCAAGCCTCTAAATTCGATATAGATAATTCTGTCACATGACGCCGTAAAATTTTTTTTTCCCTATTTTATGACGGCAGTTTAATTCAATGCAAATAACCAGTAATGCACTGAAAAAAAAACATCTATTTTTTTTGGTCTTCTTTCGCCCACAGTCGAATGGTTGGGTTTAATAATTGAATGCAATGTCCAAGTAATTATTGAAGTACTGTATTTTTTTAAGAGAAAAAAAAATTCAAGTATGGTGAAGTATAAGTATGAAGTGTGAAATGGGTAAAAAGAAAAAAAGAAAACGAAGCAACAAACGCTAGTCAAATAAATTATTTTTCTACGTTTCTAAACAAGCGCCCTTCATCACGTCTTTGCCCCCCATTGCATTTTTTTGTCATTTGCTGAGTGAATATATATCATACATAAAGAACAACCGTGTATACTCATACATTATCGCTATCGTCATCGTTTACCTCTTACATCTGATTCTTCTAGAAGTAAGTATACGGGCAAACAAGAAGAGAAAATAAGTTATTTATTATGACGTTATAGAAATAGCGAACAGAGACTTTTCTTTTTCTTTGGTCTTGTTTGATATCGATTTATGAATAGAATAAATGAGGGAACAAAAACCAAACAATAGTTTTATTATGCTATTTATAATTATTCTATATGTATAGGATCATCAAGTAAAAAAAAATATGCAAATTATGCAAAATTACGAGAGTCACAAAATTACATAATCGATGAAACATTAACAAATAAGCTTTGCACTTTAGCAATAATTACCTTTAGAATTAAGTTTCTTTAAGAAAATATGTATATTTTAGGTCTATCTATTGAAATTTTAATTCGATAACAATAATAAATAAGTTCAGATCTTGAAAAGAAATAATTTTAATGAAATTCTGCCTTATTCATGTAGACCGATTATTTAACGAAATGCCAGTCATAAACTAAGCAAAGCTCAAGTCTACATTGTTTTTTTTTTTGTAACTCTAAGGCTCTTGTTTTATAGTGATAGTCAGTTAGTATCATAAGCATATGACATACTTCAAATATTCTCTCAAAGATATTTGACACGATGTTTTATAAAACTCAGGTGATGTTTAAGACTTTAGAAAGGTTTCTTTGTAGAAAAGAAGGGGTGCGCGGGGAATATAGGGCACACAAACACTCGAGAATTATCGTTATCAATTTCATTTCTAAAGCTTTATATGTGTCTAATAAAGCAAATATTTGCAGAAAACTTTCGGTTTTTTACAATCAACAAAGTTTTATCCAAGTAAGAACAATGTCCAGCAATCTAATGTCATTGTAGTCTATAAAAAATTTTAAAGCTATTTCCGGTTCATTCTAAAAAAGCGTCTAATAATTCTGTTTTTTCTCTTTTGTTCTTATTCAATTCTACAATAGTATGTGTATATGTACGACATCTATTAAAAATTAATTATAATATTTATACAATTAAAGAAAGAAACAAGGTTTCTTTTGCGTTTCTGAATTAAGAATAGAGTAATGTGATTAATAAACATATAAAAATAGGAAAAACGCGTATTATTTTTATTTATTTTCTTTTTATTCTGTGCCCTTGATACCTATATATTGCATCAGCTTTGTAGTAAACAAATAAACATGTCAAAAAAAGAAGAGAAGAGAAGCGAAAGTTGAGAAGCTACAGAAAGAAAAAAAAATTCATTTTTATAATAATAATAGCTCCAATGTGAGTAGTAAATGACAAAAAGAAAATAAGAAAAATTTTAAATTTAATTTTTTTTTTCTTTTTTTTTGCTTCCAAGGTATGAATCGTGTTCATAATGATTGTGTTTTGGCAGAAAAAACAATGAATACATATCCTAACGTCGATAAATCTACAAAGAATACAGCATCAACAACAACAACAACAAAGAGAGCACCATTAACAAAAGCATACAGTTGTTCTGATGCAACACCATCACATTCAACTGATAGCTGTGCATTCATAACTCCGAGACAATTTGTTGAATTAGTTCAAAATTCTAATTCACAAAAATTGCCTATACTTGATTGTCGTTCTCAAATGGATTTCGGTAGTGAACGTATACGTTCATCACATAATATAAATTGTCGAACGAAAATCATGGCAAGAAAATTAACTTCAAAGCGTTTAGAAGATATTGAACCGAACTTATCATTATCATTAAATAATTCTGATACTGTTATTCTATATGATCAATCAACAGATATACGAGCAGAAGAAAAAATGCATTCCCTCCCTATTAATCTTGTTGTACAGGCAGCACAAAAATCAAATAAAAAAGTTCAAATTATTCAAGGTAGAATTTAGAAAAAAAAAAAAAATAGAAAAAATGAAATTTATGTCTAGCAAAAACAAAAAAAATCTTGTTATAGGAGGTCTAGATGCTGTTAAAACGGAATATCCAGATTTAATTGAATGTCCAACAGAATTATTCAAAGATAAATTTGATCAAGATCTTATGCCTCCACCAGCAAGTCCCGATACAATTGATAAAGAAAATGTTGTTATGACAGAAATTTTACCACATATATTTGTAGGTATGTATTCATTATAAAAGGAAAAAGAAAAAATTTCATTATCATATGATTAAATTAAAAAAAAAGAAGAAGAATTCTTATGAAGATTAATTAAAGCCGAAGGAATATAAAACGGCGTAAAAAAAAGAAAAAGAATCCGTTGGTTGAAGTGCGCATTATTAATTGACTCACTATGAAAACATTGAGTAATTGAAGGTCGAAGGATAAGATAAAAAAAGAAAAAGTTTTCTGTTGAAGTCCAAGGTTATATGACTTGACAACTAAAACCATAACAATATCTTAATTAGTAAAGATAATAATACATTGTTTTAGGTAATATACTCGATGCACAGAGTCGAGACCGTTTAACTCAGAATGGTATTACACATATTGTTAATTGTACACCTGATTTACCTTTTTATTGGGAAAAGAAATATGAATATATGCGAATAAATATACTCGATTCACCATCACAAAATATTCGTAAATATTTCGAAGATTTCATAGAATTTGTCGGTTAGTTTAATTATATTTATTTTTTTCTTCAAATGTTTATTTTATTTTTCTCAAAAATTAGATAATGCTTTACGTATAAAAACTAATAATGTTCTTGTTCATTGTTCAGCTGGTATTAGTCGTAGTCCAACACTAGTACTTGCTTATGCGATGAAAAAAAATCGCTGGACATTAGATGAAGCATTTGATAAAATGCGTAAATTACGCCAAATAGTTGATCCTAATGTAAGTTTTATTATTCAACTAAGAGAATGGGAAAAAAATATTATACCAACTATAACAACAATATCATCAACGTCAACAACAACAGACATTAATGATGATAATTCAGGGATAAATAACAATAATAGTACAAGATCAGCATCAAATACATATTGTGGATCAACTTCAAAAAATAAAACAGATACAAAAACATGTGCCGACTCTGCTATTATTGTTAGTTAACTAACTGTACTAGTTTTATAATGTGTCTTTATCTCAAGAACAATCAACATCAGCAAAAATTAGCTGACAAAAAAAAAGAAACAATGCAATTTTCCTTTTCGTTTTATTTTTAAATTTGTAAATATTTACTAATGGTTATTATCAATAGAAAATTGAAAAGATGTATTTCATCTTTTCTATAAAAATAACAAAATAAATCTGTCATGCTTTAGCATTCGTATATTTAGCATTGAGCAGCTTTCTTTTTTTGTTCGTCTTCCATTGCTTCGTTTATTTTTTTATAATTTTGTGTTATTGTTTGTTTTTCTTGTTTTTTTTTCTTTTCTTTGACTTTATATTGATCGATTTATTTTTGTATATTATTATCGTAGTGTAATGACTGAGCACAATGCTGTTACATTCACTATAAATTCTCTATAGACTCTCGTATGGTTCATATTCGATCATGTAGATGATATTCTTTATTTTTGTCTTTTTCTCTTTCTTGTGTAATTTTTCTGCTCGAAGATAAATATACGATGATTACAAGCAAAAAAAGAACCTGATGGTGCAATTGTTGTTTGACGTTTTTTTTTGCCGATGATAAAGGACACAAAAGAAAAACAAAGAGGAAGAGTGTGTCAAGATAAATTTGATATAATAATAAAAGAAAAAAGAAATTATAAAGATAGAATTTCAGTTCAAATAAAAAAATGCGTATGAATAACTTTCGATAGAGATCGAAGTTAATTTCTTTACGTTTAAATAGAATATAATGGCAGATATGAATTGATAAAAAAAAACTTCTGAATTTTAATATCATGCTAATTTATTTATAAAATCAATATAAATATTAGATATTTAATATATATTCAACTAGGAAAAGAAGAACGATAATAAACAATTTATGTAATTATCGATAGTTTTATATCGTGAATACAATCTCTCTCATGGTGTCTTTACGCTAACATTCGTCATTCTTAATCGTTTTATTTAAATTGACAACTGGATAAATGTTCATTTGTATTTTATTCGCTTATCAATAATTTTTAATAAAAAAACAATAAATTAATATTGTATGTAACTTGTTCACACCTGAATTTCATTAGTACAAAAAATTGTATAGAAAAAATATATTCTTATGATAACCTTTTTCCCGATGATTGTAGACGATGGTTTTTTTTTTCTCCAATGCAATATATGTATTATCAAATATATTTTATTTTTCGTCGTGCTTGATTTCTCTCATTTAATGGTTACCACCAATTAATCATTAATTGTATTGACTGATATACCTAGAAATACATATATATATATATATATATATATATACATACATATGTTTTTATGGTCATCAGTACCTGATAAAAAAATAATGACAAAGCTGTAATTAAGAAAGATACACTTGATATATTTCTCTCAACTTATCTATTCAATAGAGGAGATGCTTTTCTCCTTGGTCGGACGAATACTTTATCCATGAAACGATTGAATGCATATCGTATTCGAACTGTCAACAGCGAAATCAACATAGACATGTACAAAAAAAATGATATCAATAAATATGGCAATTATTAATTATGGTTATTTATTCGAATTTGAAGGTTGCAATAGAACAACAAATTTAAGATGCTTGTATCAACTTCGTTGGTTTTGATTTATTGTTTTTTTAATAAACTTTAATTTATACTATTAAAATATGTCTAAAGCAACTGCTGAGCATAACCTGGTCAGAGCGGTTAAGTTCAATTGTATGTGATAAATTTTATTTTGAAGGATAGTCGATAGTGGCCATCGAAGCGTATCCATATACGACCAATGAAACAAAACGAATAATAAAAAAAAATGAATATCATACGACAGATAAAACAATGTCTGTGTATCCTTCTTCGCATGTCTAACCGCTTTTTTTTAATTCGTCTGGACTTTTCTTTTGTTTTCACATAACATTAAACAGTAATGAATGACAATCTTAATCCTAGAAAGAATGATAAACGTTTTCTTTTTTTTTTTTTTCACACTCATTTGATTACTTTCATTGTCTTTATGATACAATGAAAAATCTACCGAATAACCGTATTGCGTCCCTTTTTCATCCCGAGATAATTTAGTCCTTTGTCATCCTCTTATGCTGAAAGAGAAAGAGAGAAAGAGCAAGAGAGCGAAAAATATATTGAACTATTTATTTTTTAACATATAATTTATTTAATGATAAACATAAGATAAGAGAGTTAAGTGAACGGAATAAAAATAGTATTTAATTTTTAATGATACTTTTTTTTTGTACTACGCGACTAGATTTGATAGTTAATTTAACATTTAATAATGGTTATGGAAAAGACGAGATTAATGTATAGGTTAAATCTTTGTGTAGACATTCGTTTTATTTTTATATTTAAGCTTTTGATTTTTTGAACTTTTGTTACTGATAAACATATTTTTCATATCGATGTTCAATGAATTGAAGTTCATTGCATATCGAAGTTGAGAAGTGTGTAAATTCGTGATCAAAATTTCTCGTATTGAATATTCATTCAAATTTAAAATATGATATGAAAATGAAAGACGTTGAATAATGTTGTTTATTATAACATTTATCTGTCGTTTCTCATATTTTTCTTTCATAGCAATTCGTGACAAGCTAGGATAAGATCTTCAATGAGACAATGTGAGAATGGGACGAGTTGAAACTCAATTAGAACGAATCATATCATGATGAGACAAACAAAAAAATGAAATGAACGTAGCCCAAAATCAAATTTGCTTATCTATTTGATAAATGTAATGAGTTTTTTTTTTTTTTCTTGATATTCTTGTAGAATATGTTCGGAAAAGTACATTACGATTCGATGCCAGAATCAAAAGATTCTAAACATCATAATAATCATCCCCGCCATCCTCATCATCATCATCATCGATCAAAGGGATCATCACCTGCACCGATCATTGATGCTCCTACTAATCAATTTTCAGCTCATAATGGTTATCATCAATCATCTTTTTCAAATTCACTACCATTATCGTCACCAATTCAATGCTCTGCTTATTTTATTCATCGCCTTGACTTAGACAATTATATGGTACATACATTAAGACAAACAGTTGATAGAATTGTATCAGGACCAAGATCAAAAGGTTAGTAGAAAACAAAACCAACGACAAATATTTATCTTTTTTTGTTTTTTATATGTCCTATTTGTTATATTATTATCTTTTATATTTATCATAGGATTGAAAGTAAAATTATCTTTGCCAGATGAAGGTTTAGTTATTGATAATATACCTGATCCAAATCAATCATGGATGTATAAAACATCTGAATTATTATATTTTTGGCATGATCCTCATTATTTAACTATAATCGTTGTTATAACAATAAATCGATCACCTTATCGAGCAAATGGACCTTATTCAGCATCAATATTTCGTTTACGTGGAAATGAATCAGTTCAATTATTTATTCAACGTGCACAACAATTTTTTGCATATTTATCAACATCTCCTATTACAAAAAGTAATTCTAAAATAGTGAATAAACAAGAAATAATCGTTGATAATTGGAGTACTGATAATGATAGAAAACATCGTAGAAATAGAAGTAAACATCATTCAGTAACAAAGCAACGATCGGATATTGAACCTTCACATTCAGTAGAATCAAGTCCTGTTCGTACTGGTTCACGAACAGAATTTGAACCTGACAAATCTAAAATAAAAAATTCAAATATGAATCCATATAATAATCATCGAATATTTAGTGGAACAACAATATTTACTGATCCACAAACAACAAATTCAACGAAATTTGATAATCATTATAATGGTGATAATTATCTAACATCATCGTCAAATAATCAACTTTCAGATGGTTTAGTTGCTGAATTAATGCGTGAATTAAAAGAATTACGAAATGAAATAGCTGAATTAAAATCAGATGCAAGATTTACACCAGTACATATACCAAGTACTAGTCCATCGTTTATGTTGCCTGAAGATATAAAAGAAAGTTTAAATTCATCACCATCATTTACTAAATTACGATTACATTCAGACATTGATGCTGAAACACAAACTGATCTTAGATTAATTAATTATCAACAACAAGAATCATCAGAAAAAAATGAATCAAAACACGTTTCACAAACAAATAAAAAAAAAACCGAACGATCAAATAAAACAACTAATAAATACAAATCTTCAAATAATATTGAATCGGATCGAGAAGGTAAATTATTGAATATAATTGAGTAATTTTGAATGATTCATTTCAATTTGACGTTAGCAAATTTTTTTAATGAGCCTTAAACTTTTCAGAACATGATAATCTATACATTTTCTCACCGCTATTTAGCCGCAATAGAACGATAGCTCTTCTCAGACCGACAAGCAATTTCTGATAGAGTCCATTGGATTCAAAATTTTTTTTGACTCGAACCTAGTTCATTAAATTTTTTAATACGTCTCTTGATAGTTGCTTCGAACATACGAGATACTTATTTCGATTCAGTCACTAGCACATCGTACACATTTGTCAGAGCACCTTGACGGTGATTGTATAAGAAAAGTGATAATAATTGACCTTTACCTTTAGAGTCATACCTGTCGGGTCAAATCTGAACTCGAGCGAGTACAGATTCTAACTGTTGTGATAGTACGAACAAAAAAGAAAATATGAATATTTTTTAATCAGTTCTACGAATTTATTGTACTTCTGCAAGGATTGTACTAATAGCATTTTATGAAAAAAATTTTTTTTTTCGAATTTTTCTACTGTAGAAAAAATTTTAGTAAATTTTTCTTCAACAAATGGTTCATCTAATCGAATAAATTCTTCATCTGTTCAAGAAGAATATCGATCAAAAACAATCTATATAAAACCACGTGATTTATTAAGACCATCTGAAAATGGTCGTAATAATTTGAATAATTCGACATCTTCAAGAACATTTGATAAAAGTCAATCAATACCAAATTCTAGTGAAGAAGATTTGACTTTAAAAATGATACCAGTAAATGTTGAAAAAGAACTACCAAAATTTCTTCATACAAAAGTTTCTGCTATTCCTCCAAGAGATACAAAATCTTCATTACCAATAAAAAATGGAGATATAATAAGTTTTCATTCAACCATAGAAGATACTATTACTCTTCCTGAACATTATTATGAAAATATACCTATTTTAACAAAAATAGATTCCAATCAAGGTGCTTTTATTAAAGAAAATAATCAACAAGAAAAAAGATCTCAAATTTATGTTAATATTGCTGATGATCCTAATGATGAATTTCCACAACAATATATTACACAATTTGGACTATCATCATTTCTTCCACAACAATCAATACCATATGTTTCTTCTTCACTTTCAGAAGAAAATACTTCTTCGACAATACAAGAAACAATATCAAATAATTATCCATATTCTCAACCAATTATATTTGCTAATCATTTAACAAATCCATTATTTAATATTGATAAAGAATTATTAGCAAATACAATAGCTAATCAATTTGGTGTGGATCATAATTCACCATATTTACCACAACTTATTGCAAATCAACATTTATTTGTTACAGATAAACGTACATTTGCTAATATGGTTTGGCAAATAACACCTGAAGAAGAAAATGATCTATGTTCATCACCAGTAACAATTACATCAAATAATATTATTCAAAATACAAATGATTCAAATAATTCAACAGCGAAATCTATATTAAAATCAAATAAACTTTCTCGATCGTTATCAAAAAAACAACGTATTACTTGGGATAGTGGATTATAATGGTTATCATTTATAATAACTATCTATTTGTGCTATGTTTAGAAAATATTTTGTTATATTATTAAATAATTATCATTTTAATATATAATATTAATTATGTAAAAATATTCCTGGTGTTTGCTTCTATAAAACACGATTTAAAAGAAATGATGTGAAATATTTAAGATAGACATTTGTAATTTCCACAGACCATGAAATATTTTAGTCAAAGATAGTGACAGGAATCATCTGAATAACGTTGAAAGTAAAACTGTCGAAAAAAAAAAAAAAAACAATGTCCTACTGTTTGAAATTACGAAAGTTACAGAGTGGGGTATAAATAACCTATTCATTTTGAATGACATAAAAATTACATTTATTGTTAATTTGAATTTTTTTGTCGCAGTAATGCTGTTATCTAAATCATTTCTGTGAATAATACTTGGTGAGACATTGACAATGGTGGGTAATTTTAGATTGAAATTGAATCTGTCATTTCCAGGATAGTGTCGATATGGTTAGTCTTAATTTTCTTTTTATAATATGAAATTGTTGTTGTTGATTTCAATTCGAAATCATCTAGTTCAATGTTTAATGTCTCGTAAAAAATGGAAGACTATAACAAAAACTGTTATGTCCTAACTTTTATCAATAAGAAAAACGACCGTCAAATGTTTTTAATTGATTATTAGTTCGAATAAACATTTTAGCATGAAGATCATATGATTTATGCATTTAAATAGAAAATTATTTTTCATGTTACTCACAACGAAAAGATCAAAAGTCATTCACATTGTCATGAAAAATGCTACTTGTACATTTATAATCAAGAAATTTCTAAAACCTACCGTACAAGTAGATTATGTTCGTAGTAGTATATATTCAATAGGAGATAATCTGATTGCTAAAATAGAATTTACTATATAGACAAATATTGAATATTATAATTAAAAATTATTTCACAATGATTCATTTTAACTATATGTTCAACATCTAATAAGTTGTAGAAATATTTAATATCTTGGCGCTTTAGTCAATCATATTTACAGAATATTTTCTGTTTCGTCATACAATTATGTTTCTTATTGTCTAATGCTTAGTGCAATAGTAATAGGTAAATAATATGAAAAAATAAAAAGATAAAATAATTAAATTCAACATTTTTATTTCATATTGGTTTGTTTCTATACATATATATATTCAGATAATGGCACAGGTACATGTAAGTCAGGTTTTAGTGGTGAAGATGCACCTCGAACTATTTTTCCGGCTATTGTCGGTCGACCAAAACATCAAAATGTTATGCTTGGTATGAATTATAAAGATTTATATATTGGCGAAGAAGCTCAAGGTCGTCGTGGTATACTTTCACTACAATATCCAATTGAACATGGTATTATTATGAATTGGGATGATATGGAAAAAATTTGGCATCATGTATTTTATAATGAATTACATGTTCTACCAGAAGAACATCCATGTTTAATAACTGAAGCACCACTTAATCCAAAAATGAATCGAGAAAAAATTACACAAGTATAATTTTAATATTTAAAGAATAGCAAAATCAATTTTTTCAGAATTTAATTTAGATTATGTTTGAAACTTTTAATATCCCAGCTATTTATATTGCTATTCAAGCTATTCTTTCACTTTATTCTTCAGGTCGAACAACGGGTATTATTAATTATTGTCATAACCGTAGTAAATAGTTTATTGCTACGTAGACACTATATTTTTACGGTAGTTTTTTTTTAAATGATTGTTGTGACAAGAGAAAAACTGATGTTGTTCTTATCCTAAGATACCGCTATGATTGAATTCCGTTTGTTACATCGTTCATATAAACTGGCTGATTCAATGTTCTTATTCTAGTATAGAAGCAAATAAAAATACTTAAAACTTTCACAATCAACTACTCTAGTTAAAATCTGTCTCTATACGAAGATTCAAGTGAAAATTCAAAAATCATCGTAAAACTGCAGTATTTCAGCAGTAATAAGTTAAGAACACGAACTCCTTTTTAAGGCGTACATAGCTCATCTTGGTCTAGATAATTCATATAGTCTCGATTCAGAAGTGATTTTTTTTCGTATGCTGGATTTCTAGACGAACAAATATTTTGACAAAATCACTTCTAAGTTTGGGACTATATTAACCAATAGAGCCTAGTAGTTAGTAGGTGAATATTCTAGAGTAGTTCCAACTGTTAGGCCTTCGTTGCTGAGATGACGAACTTCTAGTAAACTTTTCCTGCATAGCCTCAGTTTTTAAGTGCAATCATATTTTTGAATTTTGACCTGGAACTTTACCCTATAAAGGTCCCGTTGAGACTAACTTGTAGAAAAAATTGTTGAAAGATTCATATTTCTAAGGGAGTTTATCACAGAATTTCGGGATCTTTATGAAGACAAAGTCTCAGGTCGAAATGCAAGAGTATGATTTTGCTTGAAAACAGAAACCCTGTAGGAAACATCAATTAAAAAGTCGATACTTCCACAACAAACGTTCAAATTGAATTACGTAAATTCTTTTGTTATAATTAGGTGTTGTTCTTGATTCGGGTGATGGTGTAACACATAGTGTACCAATCTATGAAGGATATTCACTTCCTCATACAATTGTTCGTCTTGATTTTGCTGGTCGAGATATAACAAATTTTCTTATACAATTATTAATGAAACGTGGTTATGGTTTTACAACATCAGCTGAACGTGAAATTGTTCGAGATATAAAAGAAAAATTATGTTATGTTGCATTTGATTATGAAAAAGAAAAAATAACTAGTATTAAAACAAATATAATCGAACGTAATTATGAATTACCTGATGGACAAATAGTTCATATTGGTTCAGAACGTTTTCGTGCACCAGAAATTTTATTTAAACCATCAATTGTTGGTTTAGAAATACGTGGAATACATGAAACAACATATTCATCAATAATGCATTGTGATGTTGATATTCGTCGTGAACTTCTTAATAATATTGTTCTATCAGGTGGTTCAACAATGTTTTTAAATATTCATCAACGATTACAAAATGAAATTGTTCGAATGACTCCAACATCTGTTAAAATTAAAATCATTGCACCACCACAACGAAAATATTCTGTTTGGATTGGTGGTAGTATTCTATCTACTCTATCTACTTTTCAACATTTATGGTTAACTAAACAAGATTATAATGAATATGGACCAACTATTATTCATAGACGTTGTTTTTAATTTTAAATCAAAACAATTTTTTTTTTTTTTTTGTAAAGCATCAGACTTTGAAGAAGAAAAAGTCAAACGAATATCAACAGATTATTTCTTTTTGTGTGTGTAGATTGAATTAATGCGCTTCATTAACTTGCACTTTTTTTTATTTACTAATACTTCGTCTATTCTGCATGTTTATGCGTTCGACAATAGAACTTTTAGAGCACATGACTTATGAGAATATGATATTTGATGCAAGTTTTACAGGACTGTCTTGCTCATGTCTATTTCACATATTAGGATTCAAACCATTTTAAATTCGTTTTGAAGATGAGTCTAAAAATAAAAACAAGGTATTACGTGTTGAGATTACACTATAGAACAAACGGGTTATTTAGTAAAAACATTTGTTTAAGAAAATCCTTGATTGATTGGAATCAACTTTTTTTTTTTATTCTTGTCAAAGATATATTTTTCTTAGTCTGTTATTGAATTATTTCACAGTCAACAAAAAATAATAATTTTAATTTTTTTACAAAAATTCACATGTAAATGACCTTTCTTATTTCTATATGTAATAATGATTTGTATTGACATTAAACTATTTAATTCGATTATTCATAGTTGTCAATTATGTCGATTATTTTACCTTAGGAGAATAAGGATTAAAAAAAAAAAAGGTTATTTTTAGTTGATTAGCACTTTGTCAATAAATGGATAAAACAAACATTCATTCGATGTATTTTTTTTTGTCGTTGTTGATATTAACGAAAAGCATCATATTATCAGTGCATATTTAAATTTACATAATGCAAGCCATACATTTGCTTGTAGTGTATATTATCAATGGTTTCTATGCATTAGCTTTACCAAATCGTCGTTCGCTTAATATTTTTACAACTCCAAGAACATTATCAAATTGCACAGAAAAATATGGTGATCAGCCAGCTACACCTATTGTTTCACTAAATAACATCTTTACCATTCTAAACTATTGTGCAGATATATCAGGACATGTTATAAGACTTGATTTTACCGATTCGAATGATGATCCACGTCAAGCATGTCTTCTCGTTACGTCATTTCAAAACATGTTACCTCTACTCGTTTGGCTTCATCCATCAATATTTCCATCAGGAACAATAGTTTTTACTAATCTTTTGTCAGAAGCATACACAGCTAATTTAACAGGTACAGCTGATGGTCCACTTGGTTATCATTTACTTTTACCATTCGGTCGTAATACAACTCATGTTTATCCTTCACCAGATGATCAAGGACTTGGATGGGATAATTGGTATCGAAATTATAATCGATCTGATCCAACTTTAAATGTTGATGTACAAACACTTGATTATTTTATAAATCAAGTTGTCAATGATCAATCAAATATGTTTCATATTGATAAATCTCGTGTATTCATGTCCGGTTGGAGTAATGGTGCAGCAATGGCAGTTCAATATACACTAAATACACCTGGAATAGCTGCAGCAGCTGTCTATTCAGCACCAGATCCTTATCGAGATTATAAAGATCCATGTGCTCAAATTCCTTATCCATCTTATTTGACACCTGTGCGTATTTTATATAATCAATGTGATATTATTAATATTTGTGCGACTGGTATGGCATTCATTAATGATTTAAATAAACGTTATATGAATAATCTGACTGCTGAAGGTATCATTATTGACTCATTATTGGAAATAACTTCAACATGCAATTTAAACTGTACCGATGAATTTGGCTTAGGTTTAATGCAGCATTCTAGATGGCCAACATTACTCAATGATAAAATTTTCTTTGAATTTTTTCGACAACATTCATTAGTTTCAAATAAATAGAATTACTGCATAGAATGTTTCAGATTGATATTCAAAATTCATTTAAAATTATTTTGAATGAAGAACATATTCAACACTATGTAGTTTTATTTTCATAAACAAGAGAGTTTAGATAAATATTTTTTATGTAAATGAATTATCAGTGTCTAATCGGAATTATTCTGAAGAAACATAAATACAAATCTATAATATATTAAAACATTTGAAGCATTTCTACTTTAAGTATAGAAGATACAGTAAGAAATGAAAGTCTTCAACCGGCTGGAACTTTCTATAATTCTAGTATAAATAGAAAGCACTAACCATCGCTTGATTGAAACTATCGTTCAAATCGTCTTTGATTGTGAACTCCCACATATGGCTTTATGCATGCACTAGCGATATGAAATCATCTTTCTTTCTAAACATTCATTGAGTTCAAAGCTCGACTACAACTTTAATGATTCCGGCATCTAGGTCCGTGAATTCTCAGTGAGAACCCGCACAAAAGTTGCAATTTCCAGTCGGATTATACTAGGAACTTGAAAAGGAGAAATCTGATAATCGTATCACAAGTTTCTAGTATTTTTCCGAGTTTTACGGCCGAAAACGGTCGATATTTCTTGAACTTTGTAGGTATACATCGAACAAGCATATTCAATTAAAAACAAAAATGAACCGATTATAATAATGAATACTACCGGTATTTATTTTACATTTCTATATTAAAAGTCAATTTATTATGGAAAACATTTATTTTGAAATCGATATCAAAAGTATACAAAAAAAAAAAAAGTGTACATAAGCTGATCATTCTTCGGATTGAATATACAACAACTGTAGTTTTTCTTCTTTTTTATCAATGTATAAATAATTTCATTTGTTATGTAAGAGTATTATCAAAAGATAAGTAGAATAATGCTCCTTATATATATATATATGTGTGTGTGTAAGTACAAAAAAATTTATTTAAATACGCACAATGAATTCTCCATTAACATGCATAATACGCATTAAATTTCCTATTGGTTGCGATTTTTTTATAGTAGATTTTACTTTTGAATTTGAATTACTACTAGTTAAAATTTGTTGTTGATTAATTTTTAAATCAGTATTCGTACGATTTAAACGATGAGTTGATAATGCATGTTGTCGTGATGGTGGAAGTGGTGGTAAAAGTGATATAGATCGATCTAATTTAATTTTTTCATTATCATTATCATTATGATTTGTATTTGATGGATATGATTTATAAATATTTGATGAAGATGGTATTGTTAAATGAATATTTTCAATTGATGATTGATATCGTTTATGATGACTTGACGTTGATCGTGCTAATGTCCATGTTTGTTCTTGTTCAAATGAACTCGAATATGGATAGTTTGTTTTATTAATATTAACAATTGAACAATAAGTACAATGTTGACGTTTATGTATTTTATTATCATCACCATCATGCAATGATTGTTTTGCACACCATTCGACTTGTTCTCGAGGCATCTCAATTGTTCATCAAAATAGAATCTATAGGTATGCACACATTCTCATATTAAATAATACAAGAGAGAGAGAGAGAGAGAAATATGAGAATTAATAGAGACCTCCTTTTCTTCTCTTTTTATTATAACGCGAAAGAGGGAGACTTTTTTTTTTTATTTCTACCTTCATACATTACACATATGTAAGACGACGAATGATCATGTGAGTTGAAAAAAAAAGAATATAGGTATTCTATAGTAATCATACAGTTGCCCGTAATGTTATGTTAAGAAAAAAGAAACGAAAGGACGACGAATCAAAGCATTGACTGGACACATATTAGTAAAGGGTACCCTATAGCGAGACAACTTATGTACTTTTTTCTGTCTTCTTTTACTTATAAAAACATTCAATCGTGATGTAGTTTATGACTAAGTGTAAGACAAAGTCAAGTGGAACATTTCAAGATAGACAAACATAATTCTTTCTATATATATATATTTATTCTTGATAATAATGAAATAGACAAATGTATAAAGAGAACAAAAAAATGACTTGAACAGAAGGTCAACTATAATGAACTCGATCAATCATAATATATTAAAGAAAGTAAAACAGAAGTATTGTATTATTTTACTAAACAGCTTTTGTTGATGCATTGAGTCTTTTTTTTTTTTCATACGTTTTCATTCAAGTTCAAGTAATTCTCTATATAAATTTGAATGAATTTATGAAAAAAAAAAACATTAAGTTTAATATACATAGTATCTTAATTTATTGACATAAGAATAATGTTGAAATTCTTTCTCTTATATTATGAAATATTCATTCTATGCTTCATGTTGACGTACTAAAAACGAAAATATAAACTAAGCCAAAGAATCTACAAGAAATGTATTGTTATATGATACTAAATATGATCGAAAATTTTCAAGCTCAATCTTAATCATCAAAGGATTAGTCTCAATCAAAAAGGATCATTTTATCTAGTAAACTGAAGAATATGATGCAATAAAGTGATACACAGTAGAATCTTGCATCCAGATTGAATTGGTAAATCTGAGAAGTTGTCAATGACTTGTTCGAAGTTAAAGTGAAGGATGAAGTGCATAAACATCATAGCTAGTCCATCCAGACGCTTTTCCCTGATGATACTTTGAAGGTATGATTTTATCAGTTTTAATGTCAATAAAAGGAATTCTGATATTCGGGAACAGGGTGAGTGCGGATGTGGGTATATGAGAGAAGAAGATTCACGCCCACACCCTGCAGTCTTTTAGTTTTATAATGGAATTTAAATAAAAATGTGAAGATCATATGTGATAAATCATTATTGTTAATATGAACAAAAAAAAACAGAGATGAAAGATACTTTATCAAAACACAGAAGAGTAGAAAATAGATTTAGTTAATTTATTTTCCGAAAAAGAAAACAAAATATCATAAAATGTTTTAGAAAATGAATGATAGTGCGTTTCTTTATCAGACGATTTGATGACATTGATGTAATGTTTTTTGACAATCGGAATATTTTCGTTGGAAGCCAGAAACTTACATGATAGATTCAAAAATTATTTAATATTTGCTCGACTCGCACCCTAGCACTTTGTATGAAAATTATACTGTTTAGTTTCTTCCATAGACAGCAACAAACAAAAATAGATCATCTTAAATTCCACAAAAATGCAAGTGATTCTGAATTCTTTTTTTTTTATCTCGAAAATCCAATCAATTTTGCTACGTATGTATATGCTTGCTTGTTGCTAATGACGCTAGAATGGAATAATGTAGTGTTGATGGCAAAGGTCATACTTATGGATACATACATCATACATGTTCACCTTTTTGATAGATCTTTATCCTTTTCATGTATTCAATTCCTTCGTAATATGGTTCATCATCATCTGTAGATAAATTTTCATTAAAACTAAATTTTCTTAGTAAAACAATATGGTTGTCCACTTCTTTGAGTTGTTCTCAATACTATGCTTATATATAATTATTTCAGATGATAAATCTATTTTGAGTTTGCTCTCTATGTATAAGACATATTTTAGTTGAGCTAATCAATCATTTTTTTTTTGCATCTGAATTTTGTGTCTTATTCAGTTAGCGATAATATCAGAGTAAAATATACTAGCTTTATCCCGCCATAATACATAATTGTCATTTTTTGATGATATTTCTAAAAATGTTAGATAAAATTTTTAATGACACGATCATCAACACTAAAATTTTTGACGAAAATTTCTTTGTCTTTATATTTAACATCAAATGAAGTTGTTGGTGTATCGCTTGTATAATATCTTTGATTAAATTGAACATCATCATCAGTTCAACCAAAATATTTTTCAATGCTCAAAATAATATCACAACCATTCACAATCATTCTGTAGGGTTTACTACAGCTTCTTCTTCGAGATCTTTATTTTCCATATTTGGAGCCGTCTGTTTTTTTTTCTCAATGTACGATTGATTATTGTTTGATATACTTTATAACGTCCTGCAATTTGAATGTTGACTGATATCAGTTTTATTATGTATAATTAATGTAGTGCGAGGCATATCATTTCTGTAATCGATCGTGTACGCATTCGGTCTTTATAATTTGGGTGTTTTTCATTGTAACAAAATCTATAATGTGTGTCGCTAGAAATTAGTTCGAACTATGTCAGAAATCTATGTCTCGAGATGATACATACATTTATGAGTCTTCAATATGAGTTTTCGTTCCTCTTCAGTACTCTTGATATGTTAGAAATAACAGGAGTAAAACAGCTTATTGCAGTTCCAGCAACAGAGTAGATATGTATCTCACTAAATAAAAAAGTATCAAAGGAAACTTAACACAGAACGTTATGCCGAATTTCATCTTCTATCTATAAAGACGTGATGTGTAAAAACTTACTATACATTTAGTGAGACTTGTACTTAGAATGTTGCTAGGACTACGGTAAGTCTTTTACTCTTGCTATTCATAGTGTAGTACAGGTATATAAAACAAGTGACATAATTCGTTTTGATTTCAAATATAATAGTTTTCGACAGAAAAAGATTCCGTACAAATTCATGTTGTTAGAACAATTTGCCAACATGAAATTTCTATTCAAAATAGAATCTACGATGAAATTTGCATTGCTCTTGCTTTATGATATATTGAGCAATAAAATTAGCTAACCGCTATAAGAGTTGCATAGAGCGAAATTTTGCTCTATTGAAAAATGGCATGCTATTGGAATCTGACGAAAATCAAACGATTCTAAGATATACAAATTTCTTCAACAATAATAAATCTATTGGATAATCTCAATTAATCGACATTACCAAATATTTATTCAAGTATTAACTCAACACAACCTATTGCTGAACATGGTCATCATGATACTGATAAAATACCTAAACTCGTTGTATGACATACAATAACATATTGTAAAAAAGCTAATTATTCCCAACATGGTTTGACGAACCTGATTAGTGTGGTGGGTGTGATCCTCTTCAACGACTCACACTTCATCAATGCAACTTACACCAACACCCAGACCCTATTCTTTCTTGTCTTACTTTTCCCTATTTATTGTGCAGTTGGTAAAGAAAATTTATGACATCATTCTCTTTGTTATGTAGCTTGAATTGTAACTTGAATAGCCAGAAATCAATTCCATTTATGCAGCATTATTGTTCTTTCTACCAGAATCATTTTCCCTAATTTATTATAGTTCTCTGGCCAAAAACAAAAAAAGTGGGACATATATGCCCTGCTGGTCGGCCATGAATGGGTTGAGGGAGAACTCATGAGTCGAGCAGAATGTGCTTACATAAGAAAGAACACATGGTTTTAGAAAAAGGGACAAAAAAAACAGAGATCGCAGTGTTTTTTATGCAAAGTGTGAGTTTATTCAAGAGTAAGGCAGAGGTCGATTGAATTTATTCTACTGAATAGACTCCTATTTACAAAGATAGTAATGTCTTGGTTTTGCTTTTAAGAATTCTATCAAATGTTATCTCGAGTAATAAGGGGCCGATGCGTATTGAAAATGGATCGATATATTTGTAAAACTTGTACTTATCATTTCCATTTTACAAGATTTTCAAATTTTGTTTTCTCCAACTAGATAGAACAATCTATTTCATATCGATTGATGGGGTTCTCTTGTTGAAATTTGCTTATGAAACCTAGTGGTGAAGGTTTTTCCATGCCATACTCTCGAGTAAGTAAAAAAAATAAAAAGTAAAATTGTTACACTAAATCATTAAAGTTTATTAGTGTGCTCTTTTGTTTATATCAATTAGCTGATCGATATCGATGATCTGTGAATCATCGATTTGATTCCCTTGGAGCTCTAGTTTCTTAAGCGCCTAATTCCAAATAAAGATGATAATTATCAAAGAAAAAGACAAGTTTTGCCACCGTGTTCCATTTCAAGCTGAATAGTATCACTACATCGGTCCAAACAAAGGGACATTTTTTTTGTACTCTGTTTATTATTAACAAATTGGTCATGTATTTTGCTCCTATATTTTCGACTTCGTTCTATTGAAGAATGAGACTCGTGAGTGTCGATTCAACTCATGAAGTATTAGCATTAAATCATAGAAAATACTTCTCGATCATCATATTGTTTCCTAGCGCATCAGCCAGACATTACACTTCATCGAATCCAATTCTGTTTCCTGTAACATCGCATGCAGTCAGTGATTGTATCAGACTAAAGCAATAAAATCAGCTAGAAAAAGATATTATTTTTTTCACTGTGTTTATTATCAACACATTAGCTACATGCTGTGTTTCAATAGCTTCCATCTGGCTCATCGCAAGGCTCAACTCCGTGAATGTTTGCCAGACAAGAGAATATTTATTTTACCGTATTGTGTCTAAATGCTTCAGTGAAATGTTGGATTTCAACGAATTCCATTCAAGATCAAAATATCATTAGTGCCTATTTAACCAAAGAATCAAGAATATTAGCATAGAGGCAAAAGAATTTCTCGTACTGTACTAATTCTCAATGCATCAGCTAGATATTGTATTCCTATAGGTCTAATTTCACTGTCATGAAGATTCAGTGTTGTTAGTGTCTGCATCAATAAAGACAGTAGCATCAAACTGGTTAAGAGACTTCTCTTCTAACCATGTTCTTTCTCAGTGCATTAACGACGTGCTGTGCTTCAACATCACGAATATGATGAGCCTGTAGGTGGGGTCATTAGGCTTGGAGAGGCTCAAATATGTGAAAACATTTTAAAGACATAATCCTCAGTTTATGTTTTATTACAGAGAACTCTTTGAACAAGAATTGTCACGTGTTTTTCTTCATGATAGACTCTGTCAAGCATTAGATAATCCATACTCACTATTATATTTCTTCGAAACATCTTGATCTATTAGTTATAACAGCTTCTCAAAAGAGCTAAATAGTGAGTGCATTTAACTTGCCTTTAGCACATC